>BMAC01000287.1:312166-350652 GCA_014905375.1 Phtheirospermum japonicum | reverse complement strand
GCGGTGGCTAACGGCGGAGTGGCTGACAGGCGGGATCTGTCGAGACTCCACCGCCGGAAGTGCGCTCAGGGATAGAAGTTTTGGTAGAGATAGAAAGATTGGGGCTTCTGAAAGTCACTGAACTTGATGCAGCACAAGTTAACGCGCAAATATCCCGAACGTCTGGTTGGAGAAAACGAAGCATTTTCTGGGATCTGCCATATTGGAGGACAAATCTAATTCGTCACAACTTAAATGTTATGCACATCGAAAAGAATGTGTTTGACAATATTTTCAATACGGTGATGAATATCAAAGGGAAGACCAAGGACACGCGTAAATTTAGGGAAGAGTTGAATGAGTATTGTAATCGCCCAGAGTTGGCGCCAGATGGGTCAGGAAAGTGTCCTAAAGCATGTTACACACTTGACAAGCCATCGAAAGCTGCTGTTTGCGATTGGGTCAAATCTCTCCGATTTCCAAATGGGTACGCATCGAATTTGGGGCGTTACGTCGACAAGAAGGAATCTCGTCTGACCGGGATGAAGAGTCATGATTGTCATGTGTTCATGCAGAGGTTGATACCAATAACCTTTCGTGAAATGCTTCCTCCGAACGTGTGGAAGGCTCTAACCGAATTGAGTTTATTTTTCAAAGATCTCACATCAACAGTCATCCGCACCGAAGATATGAGTCGACTTGAGCGTGACATTCCGTTAATATTGTGCCAAATGGAATTGATCTTTCCTCTAAGTTTTTTTGACTCGACGGAGCATCTGCCTATTCATCTTGCGTATGAAGCGAGAATTGCAGGCCCGGTACAGTATAGATGGATGTACCCCTTCGAGAGATATCTTCGCAAACTAAAGAACAGTGTGAAAAATAAGGCGAGTGTCGAGGGGTCGATAGCAAATGCATATCTTGTCGACGAGGCTTCGAATTTTAGTTCGTACTATTTTGAAGATCACGTTTCAACTAAACGAACAAATTTGCCTAAAAACGACGACGGTCAGAATTGTACAGAAGACGGTGATGAAATACCCTCGGTCTTTAAGAAATGTGGAGAGACGTTTGGTACAAAGGGAAAAAGATTCCTAAGCGAAAAAGAATACAATGCCGCAAGGATCTACGTGTTGCTAAATTGTGTGGAGGTCGAACAATATGTTAGGTATGAATACTCATTCCAATTTATAATGTCAATCTAAACATATATATAAATATCCTAATAATTTTTTCCTGAATTGTGTAACGTTATATGTAGTATTTACACGAATAGCATTCAGGCTGTCCACCCAAACATACCCGAAGTCGGATCAACGAACAATTGGAAAATGAATTTGCCAATTGGTTCAAACATTACGTAAGACGTTCAATACCGAGATGAATATCATATAATTATGGTATCTATTTATATAATATATTTCCAAAATTAAAAATAATTTGTCAATGTTATAGGCTAGGGATTGTTCGAACAATGTGATCGACGAGAACATTAGGAGTATAGCCGAGGGTCCGTCAAGATGTGTGAAAACGTATACCGGATGTAAGATAAATGGTTATAAGTTTCACACATTGGAACATGGGTCTAATAAAGCAACATCGAGCAGTGGAGTATGTATTAAAGGGTCAACTATTGGGGCCACCGAATATGATTATTARGGTCGTCTCYTAGAAATTGTGCAGCTCGAATACCCCGYCCGAATGAAGAAAAACACACTATTGTTCAATTGCGAATGGTTCGATCCAACAAGTGCAGGCACAAAATTGCATCCAAATTATAAGCTTGTCGATATCAACCATAAGCGTAGGTTCAACCGATATGAACCTTTTATACTTGCTTCCCAAGCTGCACAAGTATACTACTGTGCATACCCAAGTTTGAGACGAGACAAATTGGACTGGTGGGCAACGTGCAAAATCAAGCCGAGATCAAATGTTGAGTTTATCGAACCTCTACCAGAAGAATCATTTCAAGAGGAAGCTATGGATACACGAAGTCCGATTCAACTGGACGATGTGGATTTCCAGTTGCACGACCTCAATGATAATTGCATTGAGGAACTTGGTAATAACGAGACAAATGATAATACAGAAGAAGAGTTGCTTACCGATCAAGATACAGATCAAGATACGGATGAAGACAAGTTTGATGATACATTTAATAGCGAAAGTGATTAGTTTTGTTGAAATATATGTAATTTACGTGAATTGTAAAACACACTATTTTTATAAATACTTTTCTTAATTTGAATTTATTAATACTTTTGGTGTCTAATATGTACTGTATTTTGTGAAATACTCGTATTATTATCAAATAAATTTATCAGATGCCGTTGCGTCATGGATCCAGTAGGGCAGGTCGATCAGATATGGGGTCGGCCCATCATTTATCTGATTTTGAGACCGACTACATGGGTCTCGGTAGCGATCATCCAGCGACGCAGACCCCGACACATACGCCGTCGTCGCATACACCATCGCAGACCCCGTCCGACGCGGGTACGTCACGGACCCGACGAAAGTTGGTAGCACCGCAGAGGGGTATGACTCAGGTTTGTATTGCAGGAGCGAAGTAAGTAAATCAATGATTTTAAAATTATAATTATCATTATGATTAATTTTTACCGAGTGAAAAAAATAAAAACACAATTGAATACAGGCTGCACAGCACATCGGGTAGGGTGTCCACTATCCTCCGTTTGATCTTTAAGAGGGATCTTCATCCCGACGGGTGGTGCTATAAGACGGTCCCTACGGAGACTAAGACGTTCTGGTGATGTTTAAGATAATTATTATTTTGTGTCCAAATTTATTAGTAGTATTTACCGTAAAAATATAATCATATATTTTAATTGAATTGTAATTATTGTTTTATTTTGAAGGAGGTTTGTTATTGGGATCCGGCGGAGTATAGTGAGGCAAAAATACGGAAGGTATTTTTTCCGATGATCGGGGACCTTTACACGAAGAAGCTTAACGAGTATAGGCAGCATATTGCCTCCCATGCTGGTGGTCGGCCGGAGTGCCTGACCGAGGAGGTCTATAGGTAAACGATTCTGTTATGTATTTTTTTATTAAATTAGAATTTTTTATTTATAACATATGAATTATATCGTATATTATATATCATCCATTTCAACTAGGGCTTGGAAGACTGAGTGGGATAAGCCCGAGAACAAGAAGAAATTCGAGCAGTGCAGCAAGAATAGGAAGAGCGAGCCTGCTGGACCGGGGACTGGGATGTCGAAGCACACGGGGGGTGCTAGATCTACCATCGACTATGCCTTGGATATAGTAAGTAACGGCTATTTATAATATAATAATATAATATTTATTTGTTTAATTTTAATGTTAATTATTTGAAAATTCTATTTGAATACAGGAGCGGGAGACGGGTTCGCCGGCTACGTGCTACGATCTTTTTAAACGTACGCACCAGAAGAAAGACGGCGCGTGGATCGACACGAGATCTGCTAATATTAACGTGAGTCTCTTTTTTATTTTTAACTTATTCTTTCATTTTAACGTAAAATTTTAATAACGAGTTGTATTTCAGGAGGAGTACGAGAGACATCTGACCCAGGAGCAGGAGCGTGCGTCTTCCCAGGAGGAG
The DNA here is from genome assembly GCA_014905375.1 of Phtheirospermum japonicum. NCBI lineage: Eukaryota > Viridiplantae > Streptophyta > Magnoliopsida > Lamiales > Orobanchaceae > Phtheirospermum > Phtheirospermum japonicum. The sequence continues at coordinate 347,060 of BMAC01000287.1, read as the reverse complement.
AGTAACGAGGTTGACCAGGACCAGGTTTTCTCGGCGTCGCCGGTTTGAAGAAGGGACGGCTTTTACGGCACCGGCGCGTATGGGAAGATAGTGGCTGCTACGAAGGGTTTACTGAAGGGCGACTCTTCCACCTCCTCCTCATCCCAGGCTGATAGAAGACAGATCAGAGAGCTCGAGGCGCAGCTCGAGGCTCAGAGGGCGCAGCTTGAGGCGTTGCAGCAGCAGGCAGCCGAGGAAAGGCGACAGCGTGCGGAGGAGCGCCGGCAGCAGGAGGATTTTCAGGCGCGGACGAACGCCCAGATGGCTGAGATGTACGCTCGTTTCCAGCAGCAGTTCCCCGCTCCCTATCAGCAGCAGCAGCAGTTTCCCCCTCCCCATCCATAGAACACTTTTATTTATCTAATAAACTTTGTTACTGTTTCGATCGAACGCATGTAATTCATAAATTTTCAAATATTTTTTTTATTATAATTGATTTATTTATTTGACTTTTCTTTAATTGCTTTTTTCAATTTTTGGGAATTTTAATAATTAAACAAGAATTAAAATTAAAACAAAAATTAAAATTAATAAAAATTAATAAAAAAATTAAAAAATTAAAAATACCGAGGGAAAGTTCCATCGGGATTTTGAAAAATTCGAGGGAATGGGACTCCCTCGGAAATCCGAGGGAAATATATTCCATCGGATTTTTTCGATTTCCGAGGGATTTTATTCCTTCGGAAATTGAAGTATTCCGAGGGAAGTGTTCCCTCGAATTTTCGAGGGATTGTCCGGTAATGGTTCCGAGGAAAACAATCCCTCGGAATTCCCTCGGTTTTGTAATTTCGAGGGATTTATTTCCCTCGAACCTGATTTCCGAGGAAGGTTTTTTCGAGAGAATTTTTCCCTCGGAATTTCCCTCGGTTTGACCAAAATCGAGGGATTTTTGCTTGATTGCGAGGGAAAAATCCCTCGAAAATTTTGAGTTTTTTTGTAGTGTTCTATTCATTATCCAAGAATAATTTATTCTTAATCGTAATTTAGTTTCCAAGATCTATTTTCGGAATTTGTTTTGGATCATATTTTCAACTCGAAATATTTTTTTTCTCATTTGTTTTTTTTTTTTTTTCTGGTGTCGGCTATCCAAGAGAAATATTCATTGTTTTATTCTTGGATTCTCAATTCCGAATTTCTCTTTTTTTTTATATTAAATTTTCATTGAAAATTTTATACACACATATATTTATATTTACATATTTGTTACATGGGTTTGGGTTCGTTAATACTTTGAAGTGTTCATACAAATAAAAAGATGATATTTTGCATTATTTCTGTTTTTTTTTGTTTTTTTTTATACTCTGATTCAAAAATAATAATAATTATGTTGATGAATTTCCAGTATTTGATTATGTTATATATTGTTTATATTAGTTTACTTTTAGTTTATTTATATTATAATGGATATTATGTTATATTATTTGTTTGATTTCCAGAGTAATTATATGAATATGATTGACATTCATAGTCGATCCGTATAGTCTATATTCCAATTGGTGATTTTATATTATTTAATTTTCATAATTTCCAATATATGTGTTTATACCCATAATGGGTACATTTTTTCCAAACGATGTGCAACATAATTAGCATTTCTATGAATATTTTACTTCTTTGACAAATACAAGAGAGTTGATTGCCATAATTTGTTGCTATATTCATGCATTATGACAGATTTTCAAGCCTTCTCTCGCACAAATTACACTTATTTTTTTTCTTTATTTGGTTATTTATTTTTAACCATTCTATCATGATTTTTGCAGGGGGTATATAATTAGTAATATTCACTATTAAAAATGATAATTATTAAATTCACAATTAATTTAGGTTAATATGGAAAAAATATTGATTTTTTTATGGTAATTGATAAAAGTTAATATGTTTAATATGCTAAAGTAATAAATAAAGATAATTGATAAAGATTAATATGGAAAAAAATATTTTATAGTAATTAATATATCAATCTATTAATAAGTCGATCAAGGTAATTGAAAAGTTTAACTATAGAAAAGATTGTAATAAGTAAGGTGAATAATATCAAATATAAATATTAGACTAGTATGTTATTAATGTAAATATGGATAAATTTCAATACAACAAAATATTATAATTTTAACGTAATAATATTCGATATAAAGGCTAATCCATTATTTTATCCAACCCTACAAATATTTCAGTATTTCCACGTATTTATTTTCCTTTTACGAGATAAATATATATAACATAATATTATAATTATTTCAATCGTATAAATCAAAATCATAAATTTTAGAAAACGTTTTTAGTACAATTAATTATTTCAATTTATCCTATATCTAGTTCTTTAATTTATCAATCAATCTTCCTTCAATCACGTGCTTACTAACAAGTTCTTACTATTTATCAATCAAGCTTCCTACAATTTAGTTTTTAAAAGTTAGGTCATATTAATAAACTTAATTAATGTCCTTTAATATGGTAAAATATATGATACAATAACCAATATAATGAATTTAATAGTGTATGGGTTATCATGATATATTGTACCCGACGTCCAATAAATCTCATATTTCCACATATATATATGATTTTAATCATGATTTGCCCTCACATAAAAAATTATTTGATTAAAATATGTCTCATATTTTCAAATATTATGATATAAATTAACAATATACAGTATTTTCATCTATTAGTTTAGTCATATAATATAAAATTGACAAATACATACATAATTAAATAAGTAGCAGTCGTAATTCATGATATAATTAATGATTTACGTTACATAAAAAATTTATTGACAAAATTCGTTAAGTTACATATTATGGAAGGATAGTAGATTATTATGGTAAGTCAATTAATAAATAAATTTCTTAAATGACGCACATCAATAATTAACGTATGGAATTAGTTTTATATAAAAGGTCAATTTCTATATAGACCATTAGTGAAATGTTCATTGAAATCTCAACTTTCCATTTAATCCAAAAATTATATAAAAGTACTAAATTACCCTTTATAACTATTTTATTTTGTTATTCGAAAATTCAGAACTACCCGTGTAAAAGTCAGAACTACTCATGTACATTCAGAAATACTCGTGTAAATTTAGAACTACTCGTGTAAATTCAAAACTACTCAGAACTACTCGTGTAAATTCAAAACTACTAGTGTAAATTTCACAACTACTCATGTAAATTCAGAACTACTCGTGTAAATTTCAGAACTATTACATTCAACTTCAAAAAATTCAGAACTACTCGTTTAAATTTCAAAACTATTCTTCAAAATTTTAGAACTACTCATTTGGTAGAGTTTGAAAACTCATTAAAATACGGGATATTACATACTATTTCGCATAAGTTTTGAGAAATTACATACTACTTTGCATAATTGGTAGGGAATTACATATTACATCACAGAATTGTATATTCACTTTCATCACCTCAAAAGCGATTGAGGCAAAATATCTTCGCCAAAAAAAAATTACAAAATAAAAAAATTGTCGCCGCCTTACGGCACTTTTGAGGGCGTCGACAACCACCCTCCGCAAACGGTGATAGGCTTTCCTCAGCCTGTTCTGCCGCCTCCACCGCCGTACGGCACTTTCCAGGGCGTCGCCAACCACCCGCTTTCCTCAGCCTGTTTCGCCTGTGCACCCCGCCGACGTCGTGAATCACGAAATGGGACTTCGGGCCTAGCAGCCTCACGTGGTAGGCCACCCACCCACTCACGCATTCTCTGCGGGCTCAAGTTTTCGTACAGGGACGACCCACAGTACAGGTAATCGAATTTGGGCTGGGACGTGAATTGGGCCGTGAAATTGGCCTCCAGGGCCATGATGGTGTCGGTGGTTTTGCGGTCGCGGTCGCCGCCACCATTGGTGGAGGCCTCGACGAGCAACTGGCCGCCGGCGTCGGCGGGACAACGACGACGGTGTAGACACGACCGTAGCCCCAATCGGGGAGGATCTTGTGGTTGGGGGCGGAGATTGGGTTGAGGGGGTCGTTGATTGGTACCCAGCGYCATTGGTAGGGTTAGTTTATATAAGAGTTCTTAAAAGTGTAGGGTTAGTTTTGATAATTTAAATGTATTTATTAATTAAATGATAAGTTTTTGGCATATATGAGAATAAAAAGAGTTATTGAATTATATGAGAATTGTCTTTTATATTTTAGTAGTATATGGGAATTTTCCCTTATATAAAGTATTTTTTTTACATATATATAGTACATTTGGTTGGTTAATGATATAAATTAAAATATATTTCATTCTTTTATAGATTAATTCGTTATTCATTTATCTATAATTAAATGAGGATATTCACCAAGTATATAATTATTGACCGAAAATGGTGCCTGTCGAACATAAATCAAGATATTAACATTCATATCTTTTATAGTTTATAAAAAAATTATACAATGCATTGGAATGTAAATAACTAATTAATTTTCAATACATTATATACCCCATTTTTTATATTCATCTATGTCTATAATCATTAAACAAACTATCATTTTTTTTCCGATCTTAGTCATGTTTTTCTTTTATAGTGGTTTGATTATTTATGTTTGTGTAATTTAAACATATAGATTCTATCTTGCATTTCATATTTAAGTTAATCAACTTATTGTACTGCAAATTGATCATTTATTCATGAAGAATCTTCTAATAAATATTTATTAAATATTTAGATTGTTATATAATAAAAAACACATAAGTTTATTTTATAATTATTTATTTAAAAAAATGTGAATTATTTAGTTATTTGGTGCGATAATTATATATCCTATTTAAATACTATAGTTAATTTTTTTTGTTGTTGTTTAATTATTTTATCTAAATGGATACAATATATTGATCAACATAATTTATTAATTTTGTTTCGTAGTTAGTGATAGATATAATCGAATAGCAACTCAATAAATATGACACGAACCTCTTAGTTTGTACGAAACAAACAAGATTATATTTAGATCAACGTATTAAGAATGTTGTCAAATAAAATAATATTATTTTCCCATGTTTATTAGTAATAGATAATGATGTTAATCAACACTCAACAAGTATACTAAAAGTTATAATTAGGATTTATAAATAATTGATTTTCTATATTTGTATAAATTCCATGATTTTTTATTTTATTACATTTTGTCAATTTATAATTATATTTATACTATTTATTTAATAAACCTCCGCAACAGAGCAATAAGAATCAATTTAGAAGCGCGGCTCATCCTTCAAACCCTAGCTTCTGATTTCTCTATTTAATGAACCATTGGCCGCCTTCACACCACATAATCTCCCACTCCAATCTCTAATGAATCGATTTTGTTTTTATTTATTTTCTTGAAAGATCTGTTTTTGAAGAGTGAATGTTGATGATTGTGTGTCGATTAATTTTTGAAGAAAATTTGTCTTTTGAACATTCCCCACCCCCAAAAAAACACCATGGCACATGAAGAATTATGTAATCTTATGCTAACACTGAATATCTGTGTTGACTACTTACTCCGCTTATTATCTGATGCCACTGTAGTTTGTATCCTTTATCCTTTTTTTTTTCTGGGATTGTTTGAGTAATTATTTTCTTTTTTTTAAACGAGATTAATTACTGAAAAAGGCAAGTGATGTGAAATTATCTTATCCTACACACTGAATTTTCATGTAGATTAACAACTCCGCTTATTATCTGATGCCTTTTTGCCCTTTGTTATGTGTTTATTGATTTTTAATTGATGAGCAATATGTAATTTCAATGATGAGAAAAGGCAGACGGGCGGTCAGAATCTGATGCTGTGTAGAATGTCTGCATTATTCCTTTCTTTGGAATCCTCTCTGAGAATTTTACTTTTTCTGATTTCTCTTTCTTTTTATTTTTAATCTCGAAGTATGTTTGGAATTTATTTGGATTATTTGTCATTCTGCTGTGATGATGAACATTTTGTCAATTATGTCTGGACATATGAAACTTGTTCATGATTGTTTATCCGAGTACTGAGCAGACATTTCATTGTTAACTAATTTACCTATATATAATCCCAGAGTGAGTGATGGCCATGATGATGAAAAACTACCTATTTTCTGATGGGTGTTTTTACACTTTGATTATAGAAACCAATGGATCCTTCTGAGCCACATTCACTCTTAATTAATTTTAATATTTATATTTTGAGCTGTGAGCGTTATACCATCGAGATGAGGATTGATGATTCGGACATATGAATGAATGACAGATCCAAAAAATTATTCCAGATTACAATTATCTGATCGATGGTATCTTTGAATAATGAAAAAGATTTTTGTTATTATTAGTAAAGCTCCTGATGATTTGAATATATTTAATGTTTCAGCCTTGTCTGAAAATTATTTGTTGTTGAAAATTTCTACATCTTTCTGAAGGAGCTTGTATTTGTTTAATGTATGTTCCTTTCAATGGTTTTTGGTTGCTGATGTTCTTACCTAAGCTTTTATTTTTACCACAACCTCTCGGTTTGTAATCCATTTTTTTATATTTTTTTTTCTCTTAAATTTTTTTGGGGAAGCCTTTTTTTATTGTTCTAAATTTTTTTTTTTTATTTTTATGTTTTTCTTAATTGTTATTGCTCTATTTTGTTTTAGTACTCAATTAAATTTCAATGCTCAATTTACCAATTATCATTTTTCTATCAATTATTAGTCTGACAGCTGCCTAACTTAACCCATTTTAAATTGGAGATTGGAGGCCTGGTTTAACAGCAAACCAATCCACTGGGCATGTATAATGTTAAAGGTTGACTGATATGAAATTGTAGAAGATATATTGTGGAAATTATTATTTTGTTCTTACAGTTATTTAACGGAAATGATGAACAAAAAGTTTGTGAATATTTAATGGTTAGACAAATATGAAAAGGTAAGAAATTAGAAATAATTTTTAAATAACTAATTTAAAATATTACAAATACTTCGATAATTAAAAATATAATTTTTATAAGATAATTTATAATTACAAACTCAGCATTGAACTTTTCATTTTTGCTCTCTCAAAGTGGGCAAAATCGTGAGGTACTGTGTCATCATTTTGAACTCGAGAGAGGATGAAGTTTTGGCATGCCAAAGCAACATCATATGTAAGCATCCAGATGACTCACCACCCTCGATTTAAAAAATAATTGTTGACTCATTTGAAATTGCATTTGAAAATCCCGATTGATATATATATTTGACTTTTGTCAAAATAAAATTTGAATAATATTTCATCACATTCCCGATTATTTTCTTTCTTTGTATATTAAAGTTGAGAACTTGTTTCTATCTCGTCATTTGACAAAGTATCACTATTTTTACATTAGTGATTGTTCGTAAAAAAGTATGTGATCGACAAATTAATCATGTACAAACTTAAGTGGTTGTTCGAGATTGGAGGATATGATAAAATTGAATCGGTATCCATGAGAAATAAAATAAGAGTAAAGAAAGATTGAAATTTGAAAGAAAGTAAAAGAAAATGGATTAAAGTGTCTTGTGGAATTGGAATGCGTAAGAAATTGAGAATGAATCAAGGGAAAACTGGTTTAATTTATAAGAGTGAGGTAGATTTGAAAATTTGGTTATTTAAAAATTAGATATTTTTATTTTCAATTTATTTTTACATATTTTTTTGAACTTTTTTAATTATTTTTTCAAATTTATTTAACTATTTTTTCAATCAAAAGATTGTATTTAAATTTCTTTTTCTTTTTGAATTATATTTTTCCTTTTTTTTTTCCCTGGTTTTCCCAACTAAAAAAAATAATAAAAGTTGAGATCAAATGTGGATGGATCTCAATGGTCACTTAATTTCAACTATGCAATATTTTTCCCCCTTAATTTTACCATTTGAAAAATATAAGGCTAAATTAATATGGGTCGTTGTATCTCCAATCGTCCTTCAATTTGAGTCATTGGATTAGCTAGAAAAAATAGAAAATAAAATTTGAAATTATTTAAATCTCGAGTTGTATCAAAAGTTTGTGACAATGGTTCAATTCTAACAAAATAGTATAGGATGTCTGTTCTAAACCTACCTAGTTTCATTTAGTCCTTGACTAATTGCTAAACTCGTATTGATACCTATACCATTATCACCTATAATCGTAGTTTTTTTTCCTTTTCATTCCACTGCGTGTGCATTAGGACTTAGTCAATTGTCTACCTAAATTTTGTAATTTTTTATCTGAGTTGAACATCCTTAGCTCACAAAACCACATTCAAACTTAATTTGAAGTTTTCGAAATAAAATACGAATATGGCCTGAAATACTTATTAGAATTTGATACGATATTGCCAATTTGTTTTTATACTATACTCATGTAATGTTTTACACAACGTTTTGTGTAGTTTGGGAATAACTTGAAAGCAACTTAAAATCAGTTACGAACTTGATCGAATAACCTGAATTACCATCATTAATATCCTAATATTTGGTCTAAATATGAACTCAGTTTTATTATTCTTCAAGTATCGTGCCCAAAACCTATAGATAATTAATATCACAACTCATCCAAATTTCGTGTTCCACTCCAGGAATGGCGACCACATAAGTACGTAGGATAGTGAGCTCCTTCAAAAACTAATCATATTATAATCGAATTCTCAAAAGTACCTGAGTGTTGAAGCTTTGTTTTACTCTAGGAGTTTCATTCCAATATTTGTCCTCATCTAACCTTTTATACCTACAAGAAAATAATTAATGTGTTACTTACGGAATATGGGTGTCCTCCATCTTAGAATTTAATGGAAATTATAATTTTATTAAATTTAGTGGTGCTCAATTTGTATATATGTTGAGCTCATCAAATAATAGAGTTCTCAACTTAAATTTCCATTAATTTCACGAAATTTAACATCCCCAAATATTCTAGAAAAAAATAATTATTTTATAAATGAATATAAATGGATTCTTGTGAAATTATAAATTATATTTATACCGAAAACATTTCAAACAAAGCCCCACCTCTTTCTACCGAAATTCCAATTTCAATTTTTAAATAATAATAAAAATAATAAAAGGAAAAAAAAATGTTTTTCCTCTCATGTTCACCTCCTCACATAGTGTTTATATTCGGAAACTTTTAAATGCATATTCTAGATCAATTGTCATTTTTATACTATAATAGTCTGATAATTAATATTATTCATTATTTACTATATGCTTTTTTTTGTATTTATAATCGATTCTTATTTTTTTGAGTCATCATTATATTTTTCGGCGTACTTCAATTGCTAACATTTGATTTTATAGATAAATTAGTGCGAAAAATAAGTATTTTATGAGTTGATCCATTTAGATTAAAATATCTTCGTAGACGCTCAATTTTTTTGTTTAAAATGTGAATTAAAATTATATGGTAAAACTCTAATGATCAATATCGTTGGTTGAATATTTAATTTTTGGTAATATTTATTTATGAAATTATTTCATATTTTGATCATTTCAAAAATCTTTTAGAGTTTTGGAACTAATTTTATTCCATTACACTTTTCTTATAATTCTTCTACAATTATTAAATAATTAGCTTCATAAAATTTTATTAATTATATTTTTTGATATACTCCAATAACTTTCATTAATCATATTAAAACTCATACAATTACATAATATGAAATTTCATAAGATTCCACTAAATTATGATGGAAATCATAATGAACATGTAATTCTATATAAATTTATTGAATTCCAAAATTTAATTTTTTTTATCAAATTCCATGTTGAGCACACTCTAAAACAAATGAGATTTACTTTAACTAAACTTGACAAAATATGCAAACAATAAAATAAATCCATACGACTTAGCAAAGAAGTAAATAACTCTTTGACATTCTTAACATATAATGCCCAAATAAATCCGCACATTAGGAAATTGGTCACCGTAAACAAGAATAAAATAAAAAAGAGAATGATTTAAGTCAACACATCTTATGTAATTCTTATGAGACGCGTTGATGAAATGCTGTCGCGTTCGCGTAGACCCAGTTTTGAGCCGCATAACAATAAAGTGGGGTCAGGTTTGTTATTATTATTATTATTATTATTATTATATTTTAATGGATTGAAGTTGATCTAACTCTGACTAAATAGTGTGAAATAGGCCCAACTCTGCGAGAAATAAATTTTAAAATAAATCTTAGGAGTGTACTGTATAAAAAATTGCATGCCGTTACGCGTCCAATTTTATTCTTTCCTTACGACAAACGGACAAAGTACCATTTTTCTTGCAACTATTGACCTTTCATTTGTCAGTCCCCACCCCATTGTGAAAGAGGAATTATACGTTACAACCTTGGAAATCATAAGTTTGAGGCATAAATTACATCATATAATCTGATTGCTATGATTAGTGTAATCCACCAATACATACATTATATTGGTAAGTTCTACTAATCTTATCAATCAAGTCCAACACATTGTGTTACTAACCGAGGAAGCATCATACTAAATTATTAAGAATCATGAGTTACTATACGTAAACGTACCTGAGTTTATAAGCGATTGAATTTGGAATTTATATCCAATACTTTTAGAGAATCATTTAGCTTTCTAGAATAGTATAGTTAATAATGATACGTATGATTTAGGGACCATAACCCTTATATACTTGAGTAATCTAGGGTTTACCTATTTTAGTCCATCATTAAAATAGATAAACTTTTTTATTATTATTATTATTAAAACTTTCTTAAAACAATTTTCAATTAAAACGAATATAAAGAAAACCTGCATATTGAGTATATACACATTAAAGGCTCATATCTTATTAAATACATTAAAATTAAATATCTTAAACCTTATTTGATCACTTTTAATTAGGCTTGCTTATTGATACTTCAGAATATATAATTATTTCACATATAAGTCCAATGTTGGATCAAGGACCAACATGTTTTACTAGGTTTTACGATGTTATTAATCTTTTTTTTAATTAAGTAAATTTAAAGTTAGAAAAAAGGACAAGAAATTCTAAAATAATAATTAATTTGATATACAATTTTACATCTAAAACCACACTAAGATGTTTGGTTGAGAGTTTGAGAAATGAGAATTAAAATGAGTGTTTAATTTACTAAATTAGACATAACAAACTCATTAGACCCTGTAACAATCTCAGATAATTTATCAAGCATTAATAAAAAAAAATGAACAATGTTTTTATTATATTAGTCATAAATTATTAAACTTTAAACATATTCCGTATGATTTGTCATATTAATCCGATGTGTAAAAAAAAAAAACATTAAATGAGAATAAATAAATATTTTTTATGAAATAAAACATTAAAATAAAAATAAACAGAGCCATAGCCACTTGCTTGCTATAATTACAGTACACAAAACTTTACTGCCGGAGACCCCATACCGACACCGTCGGTGGGGCTTTTTTTTAAGTACAATCACCTTATGCAGTATCATGATTGTACCTTCAATTTCACCACCAACCCTTAATTCTTCATTAATACAGCAATCCAAAGTTCCAAACTATACTCCCCACCTCCCCAAACCAATTCTCACTGTACGAAACTAAATAATAACATCTCAAATCACCAAAAAAGCTCAGAAAAAGAAAAGAAAAGATCTTAATCATCATAATTGTTGGTAGCCCACATAGCAGAAATGAGAGACGAAGAAGCCCAAAAGCCCCAAACAGCTCCTAGCAGCAGCAGCAGTACGAATTTAGCAGCAAGTCTCAGTACCAAGAGAGAGGTGTCTAATTCTGAGGGACTGTTTGGCAGAGGCAAATATAAGTTGTGGGCTTTGACTGCAATCACTTTGCTGGCACTTTGGTCCATGTTCACTGGCTCTGTCACTCTTAAATTGTCTGCTGTTAATCTCAAACTCTCCTCAGAGGGCTTGGACACCTCCATCCATGGTGATCTTGATATTCTGGTAAATGATTTATTCACTATATAGTATTTGTCTTATTTTTCTTCTGGGCTTAGATTATTTGTTATTATAAATTTATAATTAGTATTTCTTTCTTTCTTAAAAAGTTATATGGTTTTTGTTGATGTTTTATGTTTTGAATTTGAGAAAGTGGATGAGACACTGCTATGAGATCTAATTAATGAATTATTATGTATTGGGGGTTGTAGAAATGGAACTGGGATTTTCTTGAATCAAATAGGGATTATTAGGGTAATTGAGTGGCTAAAATCAGATCTATTCACTAAATAGCAGGTAAAAATTGAAGCTTTTTGAATGCTCCCTGTTCTCAAGAAATGGTTTTGTTTTTTTTGACTAATTGGTTGAAGTATCACAATCTTTTCCAAATTTGCAAATTCAACATGACTTCTAAAACTTAGCAAAGAAAATCACAATCTTTCTAATTCCATTTTCCCCCCCTAACTCCAAATCCCAAAAAATGAAGGGTTCAGAATGCAAATATCGAAAAAAGATTGTATTTTTATTACTTTTATTGACTGAAAAAAAGAAGCAACACTTTTGAAATTTGATTTCTTGAATTTTGTTTGTGTTTGAGAATTTCTTAGGATGTAGATGAAAGGGAAAAAACGGTGAGGCAAATGTGGAATGCATACAAGCACAGTAGTATAGTTAGGCTGCCAAGCTTTTGGAGAGATGCGTTTGGGGCAGCTTACCAAGACTTGACCAGCGAGGTTGCCAGCGTTCGAAACGCCGCCCTTCTTGAGATCGCCAAGATGTCTTTTCGGTCCCACGATCTATACGACTCGCCTCCTCTAGATTCAACTTCTAGGTATGTAAAAATCAAATCATATTGAAAAAAAATCATTTTTATTTTTTATTTTCGAGGGTTTTATTGCTAATGCACCCAATATGTTTAATCATGCAATAGTTGTGCTTTTTGTTTTACTTTCTCTTTATACAGTGTGTTGTTTTTTTATGTAACTTGTGCAACACAGATTATCCAAGAAAGTTCGACCGAGTAACAATGTGAGGAAGATAAGGAAACATAAATGATAGCATTTGCTAGAGCATCGTCAAAATATTGTTGCCTCGTATAATTTTACGTAACTAGTTTTGCTTGCACCGATCATAATATATATCGGCCATAGTACAGCAGCAAAATGTATGTCTCAGCGTCTTCATTGCAAAGTGATGAGATGCATCCGTACGTGTCCTGTTCCAAGTTATAGTATTGCTACTTGCATAATTAGTTTGCTTCAATTGGGAGATTAATTGTAATAAATGGGAAAATTTTAAAAAAAAACTTTTAATAAAATAGTTTAAATCTGCTCTTCCTTGCTCTTTTTTGCCCTTTGCAATGATATGTTTTGGGCAGTGTGAGTAAAAATATCAACATGCTTTCACCATACAAGTGCCAAGATGATTAATAATGTAATGAACATAAAACACGTGCAATTATTATATGCTACCTACTTTTCATAACTGCAAGTCTTGTGCTATTTTATTAAAGAGTGAGAGTTATAGAGGTTTTTGTATTCTTATCACAAATGTAGTGATAAGCGAGTTCTCTTGTACATTAGCAAGCACTATTGAAAAAATAAAATAAATAAAAAGTATTTCTTAGCAATTAGATAAAAGAAAAAAAAAAATTGGTGATAGCAAATGCCATATTTTAGCTTCATTTAATCGAAATCTAAAAGGCTAGGGGTGTACATCAGTAATAGTTTGCTTTTCGCATTCTTTTTAATTATCATAACCCATAATTGTTCTTTTTCTTCTCAAGTACTCGATCATTCATATGTACAAGCATATTTTGTCCTTCTATCCAAACATCTAATTCTGGATTTTATTTTATTTTTCAAACACTTCAACTTTGATTTTTTCAACTTTTAGATTCTATTTGCATATGCAATCAACTTCTAATTCTCAACTCCGATAAATAAATTTTTTTTTTTTTTTTTTTAAGTGTTTGCAATTAGCATTCTCTATCACTTGCAACATTTCCTAAAATCCTGCTTGTGCTGATAAAAAGAAAATAATGCCCAAATATGTTTTGATATATATATATAAAGAAATGGTCATTTCTTGAAAATGATTTTATGTACAGCCTACAGGTAATACATGAAGCTTATTATAGTGTCACCAAAATAAATAAATAAAAATAAAAAGAAGCTTATACAAAATGCCGAGTCTTAATGGTATCTAGTTGGGGTCTGTCATAATCTAAAAGGGACTACGAGTAACAGAGAGGATCATAACGAAAAGGGCTTTACAGCAAAGCCCATGCACCTACTTTTTTGAAAAAATAAAGTATCAAAATTTCAGAGAAAAACAACGCATAAATCACCCTCATAGGAGTACAGTGAGCTCTTGATAAAGACATCAAATTTGAAATCTCATCTACCTATCGCTCAATTTTGTATTTGTTTGGCGTGTTCCTTTTTTTTTTTTTTTATTGAATATTTATACTCTTTCAAACATAAAAATGATAAATTACCAATTAATCTGCAAGACAATGCTCGTACTGTCTAACACAGTTTCTGTTATTCATACTTTGTAGGCTATTATATCAAACCCGATGATTTAAAGGATTTGACATCACCTTCCCATTATCAAAACCGGAAATCGACATGCATACCATGTTACTTGTTGGCAGAATCTACAACCCCACTCGATTTTTTATTTTTATTTTCTTATTTTCTAATTCTTTGTTCCATCGCATTCACATCACTATTATTATTATTATATGGTACTATTTCTTGCAATTCCTGAAAATAATGGCAGATCAAAACTACTATATCTTTGGGTATATGCATATCGAGCAAATTACACAAAATGCCCATATGGTTGATGCAAATTATTTTTTAAAAAAGAGTAGTTGATTCCGGGTACCAGCAAAAGGGGCGGGCGGTGCCGGGTAGCAATTTTGCTATTCTTTGGAGTTGGATCTTGATTGTTGGCAATCATCGACTATTTTGTGCAGACCAGATAAATTGGCGAAATGCTCTAGAAACCAATTCACTTGAGTTGTTAATTGATCTTGCATGTTTGTACTACCTTTTTAACGGGCTTTTGAAATTTTGAGGGATTTATATTGAATGGGCACGAGTTTAACTTACATTCGGAAATGTGGCTTTTCTTGTGCATTTGGTCTTTGGACATGGAGTTTAATAAGATTACAATAGCGATGCTTCAGTAAATAGTTAGGCTCATAATAGGATGTCGACCTAAAATACAGTCAACCGCAGAATTATACTACCTATATTGTAATATACAAAATTTGATAAATTATTTTCCCAAGTTTCTCTACAATGGGATTTCATGTAAAATTCGCCACGTCATTCAACTTTTTATCAAAAACTCGAGAGAAAATTTTAAGTTCCTTTGGTAAAGATATCAAATTTCTCCACGTATGCGAGTACACAGGTCAACAAAAAGCAGACTGTATCTCTAACCAATATTTGGTCAACAACTAGCCCAAATATACCCCCACATCGCAGGAGGATTACAGTTGCAAACTGACAACAGGCAAAAAAAAAAAAACTGACGGTGTCGACCAATCAGATTTGAGCCAAAATCTTGGATTAAAAACGGGTTATCTAAAATCCCCATGCATAGAAAATTTAGAGCACGAGGCACGAAAACTAGACTAATGCATAGTAATTAAACCCTGAATCACAACAACAGGTTTTAATTTAACCAATCTAAAGTTCAAAATAAATTAGCAAAATTTGCCAAAGCATGTAGATGTAGTATACTAGCTGCTGCTGAGCTCTCTATAAAGATGAGTTGGGAAAAAAAAATCTGTCTACCAGCAAAAACATGTACAGTCGAGAGTCTAAAACAAAATGTATGTACATTTGAGAAGGCTCACTCGTCCACAGTCTGAATCTCACCCATCATAATCCGATTGCTAACAACGTTGAATCCTAAAACAGATGCGCTCACTTTCTTCCCTTTCTTTCCCTTCTTTTTCCCGACTTTTGTGATCACATCAGAAGCAGCCCCTGCACCACCGGGTTCGGAGCCACCAACATCGACATGATCGGAAATCATATCTCCAAAGGCCGAGGCAGTGGTTTTCCGATCATTCCGATTCTTGAAGGCAATTTCAACAACATCCGTGGGCAAAAAGTCTTTGTAACTCAGAAACTTGTCGATGAACTCATGGTTGGGATCAAAGGATCCAAGATTTTCAATCAGCAGTGTTTCAGCCTCGGACCTTGATATCTTCAAACAAAATTCCAAGATACTTGTATCTACAAAGAGAAACAACATATGATCAGAGGCAGAAGTTCAAAGTAAAAGGTTATATTGTTAATTGAAGAAGACTTGAGGGATGCAATTGGATATCATATCAACTTTGGATTTAAAAAATAAAAAATAAAAAACAAAAAAGTATACAATTCACTTACTTTCACGTTTTCCTCGATTCAATCACTAATCATTTCACTATTCTCCTCCCTAATATAACTAACTACTAATCATATCCGATAATTATTTTAGTATTTTTAAATTAGATTTAACTTTAAATCATTATATTTTCATCTCTACACACTCAAAAAAACATTTTTATCACCATTCTCTCTCATTTTCAAATGTTCCAAAATGAAATGGTATACAATCGCACACAAAGAGTTCGTATTTAGAAAACTGACTGAGATCCATGATCAGAAGGAAAGCAAATTGCTATGTGATAAATCTAAAGAACAAAACAGGGAGGAGAATAAAGAATAAGATTGGCAGATAATTATACCTTTCGACCCAATAAGTCTGACACACTCACTCTCGCACCATTCCTTGAAATCTGTAGCCTCTGTAACAAAAAAAAAAAAAAAAAGAATAAGTAACGCCGCTTCCTTTACGGGGAAAAAAGGGAAATGAAGTCAATCAACAAACTGATCTTACCTGAATGCTTGGTCGCGGCATTCTTTTTCCCTTTTGTGGATGATTGAGCTGAGGAAGCTGAAGCAGGAAGTGAATAATCTGCAGGCTTGCCACCAGTTGATTTCTGTCGATTCGATATCCCTCCAAGGTTTCCTTTCACGGGAGTGCTTTTGCTTCCCCAACCACCCTGTGTCGAGAGTTGAGGAAACTCTGACCTGAAGGCAACATGTCAATTTTCCTCAAATAAACAATACCATGAATATACAACACACAAGCTAGACAAAAATAATACAATAATATACATAGTAGCTCTAGGACCATGCAAACAAAGGTAATTGTCCTGAAAGAACCAAATTAAGGGCTAGCCTAAAGACAGAACGGGTCTACTCAATCATTCTCATTGGCCATCTTTCAATGTCACCAAATGATAAAGCCATATAACTAGCCAGGACCTACTGAATACATACGGTGCAAGCCTGCCCAATGGTGATACAGCATTTCAACTCATTAAACTCACTCTCATCAGCAAAAGAACTAACACCAACAAAAGGAAGAAGGAAAAAAATCCCAATAAATACTGGACATGTTAAGATGAACGTGAATGAAAGACTGGAGAGATACTCAATTAGATTGGAGACAAACACAGAAGCAATGGGCACAATTATAGTCTCAGGAATGTGGAACCAATGATACCCAATCAAACAATAGACCGTAGATTTCAAATATTCAAAGAAAATGGAACATGAAACAACATTATTAATGCAGGCATCAAGATAATAGATCTCAAATCAGATGAGCGAAAAGAATCATACTGCTTAGCCTCTGCCTTCGGTTGCTCCAACGGTCCCCAAAATAGGTCATCCTCAACTTTCTGTTTTGATTGAGAAGAAGCTTGTGAGTTGCTTGTCAATGGGGATGCAGCCTTTGCAGGAGATGAGGAATATGACCATGAAGGACCACTTCCACGTGCAGGTTGAGTTGCTGCAGGTTTCTGAGGAGTTGGCACCGGCATGGATGAAGAAACCTTTTTTTCCTGTTCCTTGAGGATGTCTCTTAACGATGCAGTTTTATGGGGCTTCCCAGATTCAGACCAAGCAGGGGCAGGAGGACTAACAGGCTCCCCCTTCCAGGGAACAAAATCTCCCAATGAAGGGCCAGATGGCAAAGCAGGTAACACTTCCTTCTGCTGCTGCATTTGGCGAGCATGTTTGCCCTTATCATTGGGACTTGATCCAACAAGCGCATCAGCAGCAGCAACTGGAGCAGTCTTAGCTCCTGCACTTTTAGCCTTAGCAGACTTTTTGCGACTCTTTTTAGTATCTTTGGCATCAATAAAGTCATCATCAGCTACAGAGTCAATTTGGGAACTCATAATTGATTTTAAAGGCTCCATCTCTCTGTCACCTAATTTGGCATTACCATAATCCCAAAATAGATCTTCGTTTTGGTTATTCTTGTTCTTCAGAATAGACGAATTGTCTGACTTGGCAAAATTTGTCTCCATATCCTGCCGAACTTCGTCCAAAGCCTTATGATCTGCATTCGCAACCACTCCAGCCCAAGGGGAGGAGACACTCATGGAGCTTACCGATGCTGCGATATCAGAAACTGCTGCCTCTTCTTGTGCTCTTCTCTGCTCTTCCAGCTGTATTTCTAGAAATGATTTCGGCTTGAACCCAGGAGCGGGTTTCCATGCCCGTTGGCCAGCATTTGCTTGTGTGCTCTCCTGTGAAGTGTGTGCAACTTGTCCTGGCTGAGCATTTTTCTCCACTGTCGCACCGTCGTCTGTATAATTAACAGCAGGCAAAGGACTTTGGCCTGGAAGTACACCCACATCACCGGTACCTTTTTTGATCTTCGTCTTCTCTTTTTCTGTCACAGATGCTGCAAGTACATCTCCTTTGGCAGCAACTGTCTCAGACTTAGCATTACCAGAGATCATTCCTTCAGATTGTGATGACTTCGACTGTTGTGACTTAGAAGACTTCTGCTTTTTAGACTTCTTCTCTGATGGTTTTTTTACTTCGCGTGCTTCAGGAATTTTAATTTCCTTTACCACAGAGTCACCGATGTGTTGTTCGTCTATATCTCGCGGTTCTACTAATACTCCAGCTGGAGTCTCGGCCAATACCTCTACAGTCTCGTGAAATAGTGGCTCGTTTATTTGATTAACTTCAAATTTCTGCTGTGGAACTAATTCTCCCAAGTGTCCCCTTGCAATGTCAGTGGTTGGAACTCTGCCAGATTCATCATACTTTGATACCTGTTCGGAAAGACCCTTTGGCTGCTCAGCAATTTGTTCAGCTGCAGAAGCATCCCTGTGTCTCTGCTTCGGAGTATTTGCAAACATTTGATGTGGCAGATGCATCGAGACTTCGGAACTTTCTGGCACCATATTTGCAAACATTTGATGTGGCAGATGCATTGAAATTTCTGAATTTTCTGACACAATATTTCGGCTTATATCCTGAGAATCCCTAGGAGGCAAAACAAAATCAGCAGTTTGCAGTTGATGTTGGAAGCGGGCGTGATCCACATTAGCATTTCCAGCAGCAAATCCACTGGTTTGCAGTTGGGCATATGACGCCTCGCCCGATGGTTGACTGTGGGATAGCACTTGTGAGAGCAATTGCTGCTGCTGACGCATTAACTGTTGCTGCTCCTCCTGCTTCTGTTGCTGCTTAAGCATCATATCCAACAGTGACAGTTGCTGCTGCGATGCAACAGGGGCCTGGGACTGAACCTGCTGTAGCAAGTACTGCTGTTGTAACAAACTCAAAATCTGTTGGTCTTGAGGGATACCAGGAGCCAGGAGCTTTTCTGGAGTTAATATCCTGGATGAATTATCCAATGATTGGGCTAACAGATTACTCAAGGCTGCATTCTGGGGCTGTAGCCTCTGCTGCATCATACCAAGGGGAGATTGTGGAGGAATGTTCTGAGTATGACGAGCGTCCAACTTATCCTGAAGTGGGTCCAAACCCCCCTGAGTTGGGAAATTCATCCAACCACTGATTCCATTGTTGACAGCTGAGGTCTCATTCATGACATCTGTCTTTGCTGGAACCGAAGCTGCATCTCTCCCGGGCCAAAGTGAATAAGGATTTGGTACAGATCTCTGCCTCTCCAATGCCAGCTTCTTGGCCAATAAATACGGGTCATCACCGCTATTAGATCCCAAAGGAGGCCGTGCAATAAAATTGGTTCCACCATATCCTTGCATACCTGTTTAAATGACCCACTCATATCAAAGATACTATCATACATAAGCAGACGTAACTAAAACAGAGGCAGAGGTAAAGCAAACAGTGTTCGATAAAATAAATTATGCAAACCTTCTGAGAGGAAGGGGGCAGTACTCAAACCGCCAGCCATCAATGACTCCAGAAACCGATTTTCAGCCTCTTTAGGGTTACCCATACTGTGTTGATATCTTGGATCATTCTTCAACACATCAGCCTCACTTGCAACTGCATGAAGGTTCCCGAAACTAGTATAGTTTGATATGCCAGGCGTATCTTGGATTTCATTTGGCTTGGGTGTACTAAATCCAGGGGGTGGCCGAGCCTTGGCACGCAAATGGGGCATTACATCTCCAAGTAAAGAGAAGGGGGAGTCAGGCGGTGCATTGGCCAAACGAACTTGCAAGTCGATACCAAAATATCCAGACTCAAACCATGTGATGATATCACTCCCAGCAAAAGGGCCTTGAATTTCACCTTGCGGGTCTTTATAGAAAAGAACTAGGTCTTCTGGAGATGGAAGAGAAGTTATATGTGGTTCCATCTCCCGGTTAATAGCTGCAGGTGGTTGCCTTCTCATAACCGAATCGTCACCCACCTGCCATTTGGGTGCTGCGTTTTTGTTGTTAGGCGAATCAATTGTACTGTTTTGCCAGACATTGTTAGGTGAATCAGAAGTTAAACGTGAACGTTCTGCAAATGATGAAGATCTCCATGAACCAGTGCGAAGAAGTGAGGAATGTTCTGGAGTACTGGTTTCCCTAGCAGCGGATACATCATCATTGTTCCTACTATCTTCCTTTGAAGCTGGACACATAGAATAAGATGATTAAGCCATCAAAACTAAAAAAACACTAGATATCACATTATAGCTAAATATTGTAGCATTAAAAAATATATATCATCAAAAAACCTCAAAATCACCCCAAGATGCAATATCGAAGGACTTGAGAAATGAAAACAAGAATTGGCATCAAGTAAAATAATCTACAGAATTCTGAACATATGTCATGGAATATAAATGGGAATAAAAACATAGATTGATTTGTAAATTAAGTTTTAATATAAGAAGTCATAACAACTTCACAGCTTGAACCTAAATACACTGAACGGTCTCAAACAATCAAATTGAACTCCTAGGATTTACCGTCAACATTCATCTTGTGATCAGAAGAAGCCCGATACTCCTGCATTGTCTCGACTTTCGCATTAGGCCAACGAGGAATGTGCTTTTCGTGGGTCAGACCTTCAGAAAAATCTGAGGATCCATCGGGATTGTCCACAAGCAAATCATCTTTACCAGTGCCTGCTCAGGCCAATCAAAGTAACAGAAATTAAAGAAGATATTCATCCAAATAAACAGACCAAAGATGAAAGAGAAATCACATGCAGCATATGGAATTATTCTAATATAAATGTAGATTACCGAGCCTGTTTCGCCTCAATTGCATAAAATCAGGTGTGGTTCGGCCAGCAGATCCATCTTTACTGACCTGAGGAGCACCACTGCTAACGATTTCTCCTTTGTCAATCCCCTTCAGGATAACCTACAAAAAAAAAAAAAAAAAAAAAAAAAAAAAAACTTCAGTCAAATTACGGACCAACTGAACACACTAACCTCCCACAACTGTAGAAACAGGGACTAACCAATTCTTCAGGTGTAGGTGCACAAAAAGCCAGAGGTTCAATTGCTTCTTCTTGCGTAAGTGAAGGTACTTGAATGACACCCTCAGAATACTTGGAATAACTTATCATATCAGTTGTCCTGTATATATCAATCAATTTTGTCCGGCTATACGTTAGAGGATAGGGTTCCCCATGCCCAGTTTCACCTTTTTCTATGAGAGGTCCATGTGGTTGCAAATGATTAGCCGTGTGGGTAACTGAATTTCCCCCAGAGCCAACCCCCCTTCCCCTGCCATGGGAAAAGACAGGACCTGGGCTTTCTCCACGTCCCCTGCCATGTGAAAAGGTAGGAGCCTGTTTGTTTTGGAGATGAGGATCAACTCTGCCTCGGCTGTAGGTAGAATTAGGTCTCCATGGTCGATAATGATCCCCATCTCTCTCGTCCTTCCCATGGGAAGGAATGTTGGAGGGATGAAGCACGTCATCTTCCTTGTTGGAGTCCCCCCACTTCTCACGCACAGCGTCAGCCTCCTTGTCATCATGGCCCCACCGACTGTTCCATTTGTTATCACGCCGTTGGTCATGAGTGGTATCTCTGTTTCCCGAATCGGACCACCGCTGCTGACGTGTTTCCCCATAGTGTCTCCCGGATGGATCAACCTTGCGATCCACCCTACGGTTATCAACATGCTCCCTCTCCCCTTCCCTCCACCGGTCTTTGCGGGCGGAGGAGTTTGTGTCCCTTTCTTCATCACGCCAACGGTCTCGACGGCCAGATTCCATATCTAGCACGGAAGGACGGAAAACATCTTTCTTCTTATTGTTATCAATTGAATCATCCGCTGCTCCAGTTGGCTTCGCAACAACGGGGCGATTGGCGTTACTGGGAAGCGGACTGAGCTGGTTCTCCTGCACCTGCAAATGAAAAGCCATTTCATATTCCATTCCACATGTCAACATATTGAGCAGATCAAATTAAAAAGCAAGAAAAGGAAAAAGTAGATCATAACGAACCCCAGCAACTGCTCCAGTCTTATTCTCCCCTGGCTTTGGCAGAAGCCACTGAGGTGAAAGCGGAATGGAATTGTCGGGTCCTTGAACATCTACATGAATTAGAACGAGAGAGAGAAATAAGACCAAATGAATAAAACTTCAAGAGAAACTAAAACAAATTGATCAATGAAATAATTGTCTTGCTGCTTGGAGTGATGCTTAATCACGTATTTTCATCATACGTGAAACATCTTCACTTTCAAGTACAGAAAATTAAGGTAAATAAGTCACTTGGAAGAAAGTACCCTATACTTTCTACATGATAAAAAACATGTAAAACAAAATATAGAGAGCATCCTTACCTCACAATCAAACAGCCTATTATATACTTTACCTACTTACTATATCAAGTAATTTATTCTGAAGACCAAATCACGCCAATATAATTGTTTTGAGTTAACAAACTCAAAAAATAGGAAGCTATATATGTCCCCAAGATTTAGCCAAAAGCTAATAATAAAAGTTTACGATGAATATAATACAAGCAACAGAGAGAGAGAAGTGTACAACGCTTCCCATTCTTCTGTCATCCAGATTTCCACAGTTACCAGAGGCACCAAATAATAATATGATTGCAAGCAAAATAACAAAACAAGAACAAAACCTAGGGACACAGGGTCCATGTGTATCCATTATGCTCCTACACTTTCATTAAACATATTTAAGATAATGGTAATAACACACATATCGCATATCTTTCCTTGATGCACGAGAATTCTCTCACTGTTTTTCAACATCACGCAGTATAACACAGCATATGTCTTCTTTATACCTCCAGGAAAGAAACAGAAGAATTTCTATGTGAAGCAATCGTTTCTATACTATTTCCAGTAAGGATGCTGTACTATTAGAAATTTCAGAGAAGGAAAACAATGACACTCCTAATAATTCCAGAGAATATTTTAACAACCCTAAACTGTTCAATTAGGTTCTAAATCAGATAACTCCTGAACAGCAAACATATGCAAAATTATATATAGGAGAATCTAAGCAAGACTGTTAGATACTCCTGGCATTACCTAACAATCTACTATCTACTATGATAAGAGACAATTCCTTCTTCTCCTATCACGGTTACAAACTTCACAAACAAGTTGCACCACTGAGGGTATCAAATTATAGACATACCATTAAGCAAAATTTAAAATGAGAAAACACATGTGCTAAAAGAAGATTTGTCACTAAAGGGGTTATTATTTCAACGGAAGAAATATCAATATAGCAGGAAATCAGAACAAGCATGATCACTAGTCCAGACCTTGCTATTTATACATATATATAGAACCATGCGCAATAACTGAACTACCAAATGGATGAAGACAGAAAGAGATGGACCTTCTTGAGAAAAGAGATAAGTAGATCCAGAAAAAAACTCCACAAGTAGGACTTTATCGCACATCTAAAGGCGTGATGGCAGTTAAGTTGTTCTTAAAAGATCCAACTGAAAAGGGCTTACTTGCTTTAGCCTATTATTGTAATAGTAACAACCCACTCCTCCAACTTACCCGAGTAAAACAAGCCCAAAATTCTTTTTTAATTTTTAAGATCATTACCAGAAAACTTAGTTACCTTTTGAAGCTTGCTCTTTTTTATGAATCAAACAAATAACTGTTACACTTCAATCTCACAAACAAACTTTAACAAAATCTTACTTTGAAATTTCCCACAACAGGAAAACATGAGTTTATCATGACCCTATGACATCATTTCTATTGTAAATCAAGAATGGGCCACCACTTATTCAGGTTATCTGTTCATGCAACACCAAAGGTCGAGCGGTAAACACTACCTGGGTAAATCTTATCAATCTGGGAAAAAATCTATTTTATTCCTCAATAATTATGGAAGCTGGTAATATTTGTGGCATGAGTAGGGTAAGAAAGAAAAATAATAAATAAATAATAGGAGGGTCTTTGGTTATTAGCTCTTCAGAATATATTAAAAGGCATTTGAGAAATCATAAGATCTCCTAAACTGTTTGGTAAAGCTTACAAAAAAAAAAAAAAAAACTTTTACAACTCGCAAATAAGATGTTCAGATACTGTAAACTGTTTTGCGAAAGAAAAAAAAAATGAGACTCCAACAAAAACTTTTTCTTATGTTAACAAGCTTGTCTAATAATGACAGTTTTAATTAGAAATGCCATTGCTAACATCTTAAAAAATCTATCATCTTATTTTTAAAAACACTCCAACAAATTATTCTTAAAATAAACATCTAATAAGCTCTAAAAACATGTAACTAATAAGATGCAGTAGCTTCTAAGAACTTTCAAATGAATTTAGCCAAGTCACTTTAAAGTCTTTCATCCATGTCAAATAACAAAATGTAAGATTTTAACAACTGAACATTTTCAATTCTTGGATTATTTCATATGATGAATTTTTTATTACTTGAAAAGAAGCATCATGTGACTAGTAGTCGGCTATTCATGACTACTTATGCCAAATGCAAGTACATGGAAGCGAAGCATAATGCAATAACTCGTGTACATGGGTTGTAGCATAATTAGCTCATAAAACTCAGAAAAGCAAATTAATAAAAAAAAATATCAGATTATTTCGTTTTGATATCAATGACTGTTCAAGAAAATTAGCTAATCTAACATCAGGTCGAGTGCGGTCCGGCTGTGTCACATTAAGTTTACTTGATTGTTAAAATATATAATATTTCACACTCAATAAGAATATCATCAAAATAACAGTAAAATGATCCAACTACTGACTCCGCATCGATTTATCATTGTTTATATTACGATATTGCTTTTGCTTTCATTATTAGGGGGCGGGGTGTGGATAACATCTCGAAAACGGAACGAGAAAGAGGGAAATAGCCCATAAAACCCATTTACAAAATGAGAAAGAAGAGGTTTATCAATTCGAAATAAGAACCCTAAACCCATACAACGCCACAAATTCAAGTCGACTGGTTTTAGGGTTTTGCAGAAGAAATGAATCAATCAATATATAATACATGTGAGTTCGTACGAACAGGGGCAGGGAGACAATTGCGAGCGAAAATGAAAATTAACCTTTTGGGATCTGATTGGGGAGAGAATCGAACTCAGTTTTGTCAGCCATTGATGATCGAAGTAAGAAAACAGAGAGTTTTTAGAGAGAGAAAGTGAGCTAGAGAGAGAGAAACCCTTTTGATTGACTGCTTGAAGGCGCACAGAATAACAAAGGCGGGGTATGAAATATAGGGCAAAGGGCAAAAGATAAATCAGAGCAATAGTATACGAGGGGTTCAGTTTAAGGGCGTCTCACCCATCGGCTCACGTTAGCAAGAGCCATGGTAAATTAGTTTTCCTTTTGTTTTCCTGCGAAACTATTACTCACACGCGAATAAAATAGATCGTGTGGTCACCCTCTACTCATATGACGCTTTTACCCTTCAACTCTTGGGTTGTTTGTGCAAACATCAGTTACTGGACCCGCGTGTGTAGGGAGTTATTGGATCGTGCGGGTGGTTCAGTTAAGCTGGGCGGTAATCATCAATCGAAAGGCACGGCACTGCGTGATGGATTGTGGAGGACAAGCACACAAAAATGTTTGTCCTTTGGATCATTACAAATAAAATCTGATTTTTTTTTTCACAAAACAAAAACTAAAATAAAAAATAAAAAAGGTCTTGTCGAGGAAAATAGGCAATTTATTAGTTGCATTTGATGCGCGCTGCTAGGTGCTATATGATGGTTATATGTGATTATATATGATATTTACACGTGATGATATGTGACAAAAATTTAGAGTTTAGGGTTTACTTTTCTATTTTAGCGTTTAGTTTTCCATTTTTAGGTTTAGTATTTTATATTAAGGTTTAGTTTTTTATTTTTTTTATTTAATTTTTCATTTTCATTCTACCAGTTATATGTGATGATATGTGTTAGTTATATGTGATAATATATGAGAAAATTTTAGAATTTAGAGTTTAATATTCAATTTGAGGATTTACTTTTTCATTTTAGGGATTAATTTTCATTTTTAGGGTTTCATTTTTTGTTTTAAGTTTATTTTTTTAATTTAGATTTTTAAATTTTAGATTTAGATTTTCAATTATTTGTGATGATACAAGTTATATGTGATGATATATGTCAGTTATATACGATGATAAATTAAATTACAGGGTGCACCTGGATCCATGGTATACTCTCTCAAAAAAACATATAAGAATTTTTTTGTAAATAAAAAAATATATTAAAAACTCTTTTGATTATGCCTTTTCTGAAATTAAAAGGCAATTTTCTATTTATAAAATATAGCGAGCGTGAATTATTTGCATTTACTTGGGGTTAAATACTTCATTTTCTATCATCGGATTATCTTATAGTGAAATATCATTTATCCAACTGCAATACAAATAGAAAAGTAATTAGTCATACTCAACTATTATCATACTTAGATAACTTGTATTGTTATTATAAATATAAATGCACGAAAAAAAATGTAGGGATATTTAGCTCGTTGTGATTTAAAATAAAAATGTCATATCATTATATATTTAGAGTAATAGAAAAAATAGTTGGGTTGAGGTGAGAGGTTATAAAAATTAACTAAGAGGGTGAGAGAAATCACCCCTATATATTAATGCAAAATTCTCCTAATGCTTCGATTGACAAATAAAAATTTTTGGTGCTTCGTTTGTTTATGTGTCATCCGAACCTAATATTTACCTAATTTAATACTTTTCTATTTATTGTATCTTACCTAATTTAATTCTTTTATTATATTTTTCCTTATTCAATACTTTGCTTTGATTTTTCTAATATAAAAAAAATATAAGTCATATATAATTAGTTATTTTGATTAGAATTAAAACTACATATGAAATCATTTTAATTAAAAAATCTTTACTATGAAAATAATTAATAAGTTTTATTGATAATTTAATTTTAAAATAATTTTATTTTTAGAATTTTAAATATTATATATAAGTAAAATATGAGTTATTTACAATAATTTAAGTATGTAACTAAATATTAGATATGTATTCAATCTAAACATAAAAATATTAAATTGTATGCTAATAATTGATTAGACATCAGTACAATGCTACACGGGCCGGAAGTATGACATCTTTTGAATATCTCAAAGTATGTAACTAATAATTATTAATGAGTTTATTGTAAACATTAATATATGAATTATTTAATAATAATAATTAATAAAATAGATATTAAACACGAGTTTAGATAGTGACGCATTTTGAAATTTTGTAAGTATGTAACTAAGATTATTAATGAATTTAATTTAAACACCAAATATAAAATTACTTAATATTATAATAATTAATAAATAAATTAGACATGTACAAGACACGGGTTGAAAACACATTGTTTTAATTTTTTATTTTAATTTAAAATTAAATAATTATCACAAATATTTTTTATATTTATCTTTTGATAAGTCCCGTATAATACACGGGTGTTAAACAAGTATATATTTATGCAAAATCCTCCTAATGTATGTGTTTACTTCGTATGCTTCGCTTTGATAATAAAAAAGATTTGGTGTTTCGGTTGCTTATGTGTCATCCGAGCCTAATTTATACCTAATTTAATATTTTTCTTTTATTGTATCTTGCCTAATTTAATATCTTCTTTTTATTATACTTAGCCTAACTTAAAGTTTTTTTTTTTTATATTTTATCTAATTCAATAATTTTCTTTTATACTCCTAATACAATAACATAAATAAGTCATATATAATAACTAGAAAGAAAAACTAAATTAGTTATTTTAATTAAAAGATAAATTACATAAGAAATAATTTTAATTAACAAAAAAAGTTTATTTATGAAAATAATTAAATAAATTTTATTTATAATAAAAGTTGAAATAATTTAATTTGAAATCTTAAATATTCTATATATGTAAATTATGATATATTTGAAATAATTGGAGTATGTAACTAGATTTTAGTAATGAACTCAATCTAAATATAAAAAAAATAAAATTATTTAATAATAATTAATTAATATTTATTAGACAATGGCACAATGCGAGAAGGCTTGAAAGTATGACACTTTTTAAATTTTTCAAAGTATGTAACTGTAATTACTAATAAAATTAATCAAAACATAATAATATAAAATAATTTAATAATAATTAATTAATATAGATTAGACGGGTTGAAAATGTGACATCTTTTGAATTTTTATAAGTAATTAAATATAATTATTAATGAATTTAATCTAAATATAATATTAATCAATAATTATAATAATTAATAAACTGAACAGAGCACGGGTTGAGAACACATCATTTCAAATTTTTATTTTAAATTTAAAATTTTATAATCTTCATAAATATTTTTCATATTTTGTTTTTTATAAATCTCGTGTAATACACGGGTGTTAAACTAGTAATAATACAAAGGAAGATGCTTGATGAATAATAAGAGTAGGCCTTACTAAAATACCATCTTTTACCATTTACTTAAAAAGATTCGGAGCCCGCCTCCTATTCCATACACGATTGAACAGCGAATTGGATGAGTAAACATGTAAATAAATGATTCCAGAGTATGAGATCAGTCTAATACAAATATTTACCAAATAATTAATATAAATGATAGAAAAATATTGTGAGATGATAAAAGTTGATAGTGGGTTACATACGCCCCTCCATTTTTTGAGGATACGACTCATGAAAAAAAAACCAACTAAGCATCCTCTATATAAATTATAGGAAAATTCTACGGCGCCCCACAATGTATCATAATCCGTGTATTTCAATCCATTAATGTATTACATCATATCAAAATTGAAATGATATAACGGATAAAAATACATGTGGAATGGTACTTTGAAAGTATAGTACTTCCCTTAATTATAAAGTATATGTTCGAACTTTGGTGAACACATTGTAATATTGCTTAGATTTGCGTGTTCGTGTTTCTTAATAATTAATAATAAAAACATCAAAAAATAGAAAAAATAGAAAATTATTAAGTTATTAAAAGTCTATAAATAAATTATGTCCAACTAGATTGTAAAATTAAAAATGTCATTACTATTATAAAAGTGTAAAATAATCATAAACAAATTTAAAGAAAACTAAATAATATAAAAAGTACAGTTTAATTACTTAAAGATTAAAAAAAAATTAATAAAACCAGGAATATTATTAAATAATATTAAGTAAATCTCAAATAATTTGGAAACCAACTAAAATTTAATAATTGTTTGATAAATGTGGTGAAAAGGGAATGAAATATTATTAAGTAATATAATATAAATATTTAAACTAGGAGATGGACGAAAGAAAAAGAAAAGAGATTACTCAAGTTGGGCGTCAAATCACCAAATAGTTTGCTGCATTTTTGTAACATATTCCTTAAACCATTTCCAGCCGTGTGTCTCTAATTTACAATTTTTTTTAGTTCCCAAAATATTATTTTTTATATTTAGGGTCTTAAAAAAAAATTTAACTCCAAACATCGATTATTATATTAGTACACAAAATTTTTAATAAAATGCAGTGTTTTAATAAACATCACATTAGAATTGGTTGTAGCGAGTGGCCTAGTGGCTCCACATTCAACATATGAAGTGTTTTAATAAACATCACATTTTTTACAAATCATTTCTAAACCAAATAATATATTAGATATACACATTATTTGTTAATTCTGTCGACACATAGTTGATGTGTCAACGTGTGGTTCATCCTAATTACATGTGTTGTCATCTGGTGCATTGAAAATTCCATGTGTCACCGTCTCGTAAATTCTCTTCAAAAGCTTCATTTTGTGGTTTTTTTTCCCTTGGTATAAAATAGCACTTTTTTTTATTATTTAAATTTCTTTTACAACCTAGGGTTTGGTTAGTCTACTCTCTCTCCCACATCCCTCCATCCCATCTCCAGACGACTTTTTTTCTCCTTCTTCCTTTTCATCTTCTTCTTCCTATTATTATTATTATTATGCTTTTTTTAATTTCTTTTTGTAATGTCCTTTACACTGCTATTTGATCTGATTTTTCGATATCATTTAATCTCAATGTTGTGAATTTGTTTTATTCTTTCAATTTAAAATATTTTATGTACTTTTGTGTACTTCGATTTGAATCGTATTCATTAAATTTCAATGAATTTCAAAACATAAATCAATTTGGTGTAAAATATATTTGTTTGTGGTACAAAATTAGATCGAAATAAATCTCTTGTGCTTAGTTTTGATTCTTGCCGAATGACAAATGGAATTAAAATCTGTGATTTGATTTGTTTTAGTTTTGATTATAGGATAGGGTTTTAAGGGTCGAGTAATATGCCTTGCATTTATGAGGTCCGACTGTTAGCCCAACTGAGAGCGGTGATGTTCGAAGAACAAATTCATGAGCTGTTTCGAGAAGAAGATGAGAGAAAATGTGCTTATGAGATGTTCAAGCCTATTAAGCAATTAATTAAAAATGAAGATCAATCTTTCATGTTTATAAAGATGAAGATAAATATTTCATGTTTTGGTTTAGTTTTCAACATCAACTATTGGAACTTAAATTTGGTTAGTGTTTTTTGCGGTTGTAACATTTCCTGAATTGGAAAATCGATATTCCGCATTCGATATTTTTGGAATGTTACATTCAATTATTGTGGAAACTAATTTTATGTTTAATTTGATATTTATAATTTTAATGCTTTTTATATTAATTTCACCAAATCAACCACTTGGAAACAAGAAATATACACATGCGTTGACTTGGTTTATTATGATAAAATTTATTGCATACAAATTCGTTAATTACAAGATTACAAAAAATAACAAAACATAAATGAGTTTGATCTCTTATATATTAACATATATATAATTTTATATGGTAACATATATACCTCTACAAAAGTCAACCACATATATATAAGGTGACATAATTAATCTATTTAAGTAATTATATTAAGCAATTACTTTCTTATTTTGATTGATGAGAATCTTAACACAAATAACATCTCCCCTATATTTTATGAGAATTATGTTTGGTTTATAAATAAGAAATTATATATAAATAATGTTAATTAAAAATACTTAATTATAAAAATAATTAAATAATTTGTATTTATAATAAAAATTAAAATAATGTTATATAACTAAATTAATTATGAGTTATTTACAGTGCTAAATATTAACAATGAATTCCTTTCTAAACATAAAATATAAAATATAATAATAATAATAATCAATAAATATTAATTAGACACCTGTACAATGCAATACGGGTTGAAATATAAATTTTTTTGCATCTAAATATTAAATTATAATACTATTTAAAATAATAATTAATAAAAATAGATTAGACATGGGTTGAGAATGTTACATCTTTTGAATTTTTTAAAAGTGTGTAAATAAAATTATTAACAAACGTAATCCAAATATTAAAATATATAATTATTTAATAATAACAATAAGTAATGAATAGAGACTATACACGTGCAAGACATGGTTGGATGTATGACACCTTTGAATTTTTAATTTTATATTTAAAATATTATAATTATCACTAATTTATTTTATATTTATGATTTGATAAATTTTGTGAAATACACGAATGTCAAACTAATTTTATACTATTCCACAAAATATGTCATCTACTCATTATTTTATATTTACCATAACTATCATATTATAGAGAACTTCTACAGTGCAGTCACTATATGATACCTCCACTTTTATTGACCAATAGAATTGTTTAAAAAAATCCTAATTTATTAATATGGGTGAGGTGTCAAATTATGATTGGATTACCATACATGGGTATGGTATTGTGAATGTACTGTAATCTTTTCACATATTATAACAAAGAGAGAATTTGCGTATAAAAAGTTGGGGTCAAGATCTTTCCCAAAAAAATATGTTGCAGTGCTTTAAAAATCGCAAAAAACCATTTACCATGTAAAACAAAACAACATTTTAACAAAATAAAAATAAAATCAATTAATAATGAGTATTGATGATATGATAAAAAATGATTAATCTTACGATAAATTATATTTCATATCTTACAAACAAAAAAGTTGCATTTAAACTATTTACCACTATAAGATATATAATTCCGTGTTTCAATTTCTAATGTTGCCACCGACGTCAGTCTAGCTCAAGAACATGTGTGTATGCTTTGGTATTTGCATACGAATGTATGTCTCATTTTAATTTCCCTTTGAATTCTTATGTGATTAATTCAATATGCTACTATTATATATATATATATATATAATATATGATATATATATATATATATTTACCTGTAATTGATTGATTTAATATACGTAATAGCAACCTTATATATTTTGCACATCATACAAGTATGATTCACGCGTGTAAATAAGTTACTTACGTACATATGAGAATAACATTATCAAAGCGAAGGGAAAGAAATAGTTTTGACTTTATGTATAAAAAATAATAATTTGATAATTGATAGTTAAGAAGAAAAAGTGAGTGTTTATCTTTTAATTGATTTAAACATTATCGATTAATAAATTTTTTTCTTACCAATTATAAGGTGCTTCACATAACGAGTTAAAATATTTATCTCTAATTAGTTAACATGGATGTGGTTTATGTAATTATTACTCCCAACCAAGATTTAGCTGATTCATTTGTGTTGAATAGGCTCTTGAGAAGATATAAAGATTGGTAACGATAATGAAGCTGGCGAAGAATATGATGAATGAAGACCACTTTAAATAACATGCAATAATAATAAATTGAGTAACTTGATATACCGGTGGTTTTATTTTTCAAATCATATATTTAAAGTATTTATCATATGTGAGAATTTTAGGTGGAATGTGTAAGATGTTTGTTTTCTTTTAAATTACGTTGCAATGTCAACGAGAGTAAATGGGCGAAAAGGGTTGAAAAAATTCTTTTATGATTCACAAGCTTAGTTTTCACGTGTGCATATTTTTAGTAAGCATGTTTGTTTTTTATTTTAGGATCGAGTTGCGTTTCTTAAAGATATATTTGTAGTACTTCTAAAATTTGATTTTAATGAAGAGCGTTTAAAGAAGCCTTTGGGATTGGTGCAGAAGAAATTGGTAATAAAAGGGAAGTTGATTATGAGAAGAGGCCGCAACAAAGATAAATTTGCTTTTTTACACATCTTATATTTATATCAATATTCATTTCCGGTATATTGATAATTAACTTTCTAAAGTTAATAATTTTTTGGATAGGTATTATATTTTTGTACTTTTTGATATGCCCGCGTAAAATGCGGGTATTCAAACTAGTACGCGTAAAACGCAGTTACGGTTAGTTTTAGATCACACTGTTTTGTTTACATAAATTAACTTTTACAAATACTGATTAGGAATTGAATATATAATTAATTAATCATACGGGTATATGACAAAATTTTAAAATTGTAATTACATTAACTAATGTTTTATTAAATTATGTGGAATGCTTGCAAACCTATTTCTGTAGAAAGAGATGAGAAGTATATGCGTTTTATTAGATTTAGGGTTTTCTTGGTTGTTATTTTCTTTATAGAAGATCGGTCACTTACAAGTTGAACAATCAAAATTCTAAATCTACGAGTAATACAAAATATTCACATATTATACGAGTATAGAATTCACAATATAAATCTTCTATGAAAAATAAATGATACTCACAGCCATATCACTTTAAGAATTTACATTATGATTTACTAATGTTTGGGTAGCTTACAATATAGCATTGACCGTACGGGTTTACTATTATATATGATGAGAAATGTTTCTATAAGCTAAAATTGATAAAGAAAAAATTACATCCGGTCACTTATGTCTTGTGAAATGTTGTGTTGTTGGCGATGATATCTACCCTATTTGTTAAGAGTGCTAATTATTAGGGTGATATATCGCATTAAGAGCGTTCGTTGTGGATCTATACACTACAAAAAAACAGCAAATTTCCGAGGGATTTTCCGAGGTAACGAAATTTCCTCGGAAATTTTCGAGGGAACACCGATGGAAATAAAAATCTCTCGGTTTTTTCGAGGGAATTCCGTTCCCTCGGAAAATCCCTCGAAAATCAGGGCGCCAAATGTTCCCGCCATGTTTACCGAACGAAAAATCGAGGGATGACCGACGGGTGGTTTTCCGAGGGAAGTAGTCCCTCGAAAAACCGAGGGATATTAGATTCCCTCGGTTTTATTTATTATTTTTTTTTAAAAAAATAATTAAATTT
>BMAC01000287.1:270578-307905 GCA_014905375.1 Phtheirospermum japonicum | reverse complement strand
ATTGGGTGAATTTTCATAAGATTGACTTGGCAAGAAGACTTCCACTACACAAAAAAAAAAAAAAAAAACGGGATTGCCGACGGCAAAATCCGTCGGTATGTGATTTACCTACGGATAATCAAACCGTCGGCAAATGCCGACGGCATTTCCGACGGGTACAGCCGCCGGTAAGATACCGTTGGGATTCTTATATTATTTTTTTGAATTTACCGATGGACTTTGTGTCCGTCGCCGTCAGTAATTAACTAACTAAATAAAAATAATAATTTAATTTTACCGATGGATTTCATGTCCGTCGGTAAATATGAAATTTTTTGATAGACACAGTCAATTCCTCAATTGTCTTAACAACATCCGATTTTTCCGTGATTCAAATCCTCGATCTCTACACTCATTTTCACAATCATAGTGCCCTATTTTGGCGCTTGATCAGTTACCCGAGTATCGAACGGATAGTTAATCTCATTATTAATTAGAGATTCGTATACATGAAAAATTAATTTTAATAACAAGTCTAGCATTTGGCACACGATTGAAAGTCTTATCATAACAATCTCATGAATTTCTCCCTGTAATTGTTTTGGCGTTGAAAAGTTGGGGTAAAATAGAAAATGGGTATATTGGTTTTTTGTTGGACTTCTTATGAGTAGTGACTGGTGTTACTAGGTATTTAGTTTTTTTTTTATATAATTATTTATAATTATATTTCAACTAACTTATCAAACTCTTATTATTTCTCCGGCCTCAACTCATCGAAGATTTTATTAAACTCAGTCAATAATTCCTTGATCGTCTTTTTAAAATACTTTTTTTTTTTAACAATTTGAGAAATGTAGATGTGAACATGATAATTCAAGTCCTGGAGTACGGGCGAAAAAATAAACACCATGAAAAAAGGAAGCACAACAACCACGAGTTTAAAACACGTGGTTGTTGTGCTTCCTTTTTATGGTATTTATTTCTTTGCCCTTACATTAGGACTTGCAATATAATGTTCACATTTATATTTTTCAGTTTAAAAAAAAGTCTTTTAAAAAGACGATCAAGGAATTCCTGACTGAGGCTAATAAAATCATCGATGAGTTGAGGCCGTAGAAATAATTAGAGTCTGATAAGTTAGTTGAAATGTAATTATAAATGATTATATAAAGAAACCTTAATACCTAGGAACACCAACCACTACTAATCAAAAGAAGACCAACAAAAAACCAATATACCCATGTTTCCATTTCACCCAACTTTTCAACACCAAAAAGATTTCAGGGAGAAATTCACAAAATTGTTATGATCAAAATTTTCAATTATATGCCAAGTGCTAAATTTGTTATTAAATTTAATTTTTCATGTTTTTGAATCTCTAATTAATAATGAGATTAACTATCCATCCGATGCTCGAGTAACTAATAAAGCACCAAAGATATGGCATTATGATTATGAAAATGAGCTTATAGATCGATGATTTGAATCACGGGAAATCGGATGCTGTTAAGACGATTGAGGAATTGACTAAGCCTAATAAAATTAGGGAAAATTCCCAACTACTCCAAAACATAAAAACTATTGCCCTAAAACTCCATTGAATATAAAACTTCCCTAGTAATCTAATCACTCCAACAATATACTAAATTACCCTTGAAAAACATGTATACGTCTTATCTGTTTTCAATTTTCTTACTCTCCGCTCCCTAATTGACAACACTAAATCCCCATAAATTCTAAACTGAATCAAAATTTGGGATTAGATTTGAGAATTTGACGCACGAAATCCCTTCAACCTTCACCCCCAAATAGGTCGCGAAATCCCTGTTTTAGAGTGATATTTAATAACAAAAGTGTTGTTTTATTTTTTGTCCTTTTTCCATATTTCGAGTAACTTATCTCACCATGCTCATGTGTATGTGTAGTGTAATTTGGATTTGTGCTTGTTTATGTTGATAAGATTAGTGGTGGATGCATTTACGTTTAGGGCTTTTTGTTTACATGTGTTGGCTTCAATGTAAGTTCTCCATTTTGTTTTAGTTTAGCTTTAGTTTAGTTTTGGATTTTTCAATAGTAGTTTTGAATTTTTCAATAGGTAAGGGTAGTTTCGAAGTTGAATGGAGTAGTTTTGAATTTTTTAAGAATAGTTTTAGATTTTACACCAGTAGTTCTGTATTTTTTCACGAGTAGTATGCACTTTACAAAATGGAAAATTCAAAACTACTCTTGGTGAATAAGTATTATGGAACCACTCTTGAATAATTTCAAAACAATCCTCTTAAAATTTAAGACTACTCTTGAATAAGCATTATGGAACCGAACCATTATTTTGTGATGGGTGGGGCATTAGTAGGAAAGTGGCAGATTGTTATAAGTAGAACATTAACAAACTCTGCAAGTTATATCATAATCGCGATCTTGAACTGTTGTAGGAGTTGTTTATTATATATTCTACAAATGTAAGGCGTTTTTCATATAGTTTGATTTTAAAGACTAACTAATTTTGATTGCATGAGACATGAGATCAATACACAGCTCAAAACTATATTATACTGTGGCTGAGTGTTTGAAATAGTAGTGAGCGTTGAGCTTTTTAGTTGATGGGGGTAGTATGTAATTTACATTTGGTTTTACATCCTTTATGTACTTTACAAACTGAAAATTTCAAAACTACGCTTGGTAAATAAGTATTTTGGAACCACTACTTAATAAATAGTTTGGAACTGAATCACTATTTTGTGATTAGGTGAGGCATTAGTAGGAAAGTGGCCGATTATTACAAGTAGAATATAAACAAACTTTGCAGTTTGTATCGTAATCGCGATCTCGAACTGTTGTAGGAGTAGTTTATTATATTTTCTGCAAATGTAAGGCATTTGTCGTGTAATTTTGATTTTAAAGACTAACTTTTCGAAGATGTATCATAATGGAACTCTACATCTTTTGTGGGTTTAGTTTGTAAGTTGTGCTCCCGTTGTAACTACCTTGTTATCTAGTTTTGATATGAATTACAAGTTTAATATGTTTACATCAAGTATATCATTTTTCGAGTAGAACATCCATTCCTTGATAGTAGGACTAGTTTGGAATTGAAAAGTAGTTTGTTATTGGCTGATTAA
Organism: Phtheirospermum japonicum; assembly: GCA_014905375.1. Classification (NCBI taxonomy): domain Eukaryota; kingdom Viridiplantae; phylum Streptophyta; class Magnoliopsida; order Lamiales; family Orobanchaceae; genus Phtheirospermum; species Phtheirospermum japonicum. The sequence goes on along the minus strand of BMAC01000287.1, from coordinate 304,807 downwards.
ARAGTAGTAACAAGGTAGTTTATATCTTTTTGAAGTATTTTTGAGAAATAAACTACCATTGAAGAATTTAGAACTAGTTCTGGAAAAAATCAGAACTACTCGTGAAAAATTCAAAACTATTCTTAAAAAATTTAAAACTACTCTTGAAAATTTTAAAACTACTACTAAAAAATACAAATCTAGTCCATTCAATTTAGAACTTCTTAAAAAAAAAATTAATTTAAATTCAGACAACAATTCTCTTATTAGCCTTTGGACATTAAATGATATAATTTGTTTCTTTTAGAATTTATGTGAGCAGGTTAATGTTGGCATGTGCAGTGGTAACATTTTTCCAAATCTTTTACCTCTTAAAATATAATTAAAACTGAACGTTGAGTTTTTTACTCATGGTACCCGAGGAGATGTCCACTCCAATCAAAAGCACGAAGAAGAAAGGGTAAGAAGAAGAAAGCATGTAGTTGAACCAAGACTTTCCCGTGAACTTTGACAGTGATGTCATGAATAAGTTAAAGGTTGAAGTCATTGAACCAATAGTTAGCCCTAGTTTGATGTATAGTGTTTTTTTCCCCGACGAGAGCGACTGGTAGTTTGATATTATTTTATGCACTAAAAATGATGGTATTCCGAGGGATTTTGTTGATTATGAACACACTTGATGTATAGATTTTTGTTGGTGGCGTTTCAAAATAATATATTGTGTTGCATTCAAATTCATGTTACGATTTTTTTTTCTTTTCGTTCCGGTATTTTTTGCATTATCTTGTTTCATCATGACCAATTGTCTAAGTTGAGAACTACTGGAACACAATGTAGAATCCCGAACTACTTTGTTATGATTGCGAAATACCATGTAATTCTATACTCATCATATATATATCATTGTTTTGGGAATTGTGAACTACTTTGGTGTAGTCATGGAATAGTCATAACTGAATTTAGTAGCTACTGTAATAACTACTATTATGAGCATGACAAAATTATATGAAATGTTATTACATGAGTAATTACGAACTACTCTGTTAAAATTACAAAATACTTTGTTCAGATTGCGAATTACGAACTACTCTGCTGGAATTACGAACTACACTCTACTTCTTTTTCCAACAACAACAACGATATATTTATGAAAAAATACAACTACTCACTGAAAAATAGCAAACTACTATGCTCGAATTACGAACTACACTGCAATCCTTTTTCCAACAACAACAACGATAATTTATGAAAAACTGCAACTACTCAAAGGAAAATAGCAAACTACCATGCTGAAATTACGAACTACACTGCAATCCTTTTTCCAACAACAACAACGATAATTTATGAAAAACTACAACTACTCAAAGGAAAATAGCAAACTGCTCTGCTCGAATTATGAACTACATTGCACTTCTTTTCGAACAACAACTCGTGTAAAATTCAAAACTACTCGTGTAAAGTTCAGAACTACTCGTGTAAATTCAGAACTACTCGTGTAAATTTCAAAACTACTAATGTAAATTCAAAACTACTCGTGTAAATTCAAAACTACTCGTGTAAATTTTAAAACTATTCTTCAAAAACTCATAACTACTCGTGTAAATTCAGAACTACTCGTGTAAATTTCAGAACTACTCATGTAAATTCAGAATTACTCATGTAAATTTCAGAACTACTCGAAAAAATTCAAAACTATTCCATTCAACTTCGAAACACCCTTGAATAATTAATAACTATTCCATTCAATTTCGAAAAAACTCAGAACTACTCATGTAAATTTCAAAACCATTCTTCAAAGATTAAGAACTACTCGTGTAAATTCAGGACAAAGATGGAGCGGTGAATTCTTTTTGTTTGTTGACTTGAGATGCGGTCAAGGGTTTGGAAATTTTTCCTACCATTCATTGTCAAAAAGAGGCACTTGGCGGTGTCAATTAAGGTAGAAATTAGGGTTCTCTTATTCATAAAAAACTCCATTTATATAGAGATTCAATTACATGTTTCCATAATACATAAAGATAACAAATACCTAAATTGTCCTTCATTAGTTTACTTATTGACGAAGGCACACTAACATTTTTAGAGTTTTTGTTCAAAATTAAGAAACATAATATTTGACTAACATATCCTCAATCAATTAATAATATTCCCACTTAATTACTTCAATTCTTCACTATAGTTGTTCTATTACCATAAACTTGTTTAATTTTCTAAAATAAGCGAGGATAAAAGTGGAATAAAGTGGTAAAAAATTCTAAAACGACACTTAGTTTGTAATAAAATTGAATCTCTAAAACGACACTTATTTTAAAAGGGAGGGAGTATTATATTATATAAATATTAATTATATTAAAAACATTAATATATAATGTATTAATATTATAATATTTTATTTCTATATAAAAATATTTATTATATTTATGTTATAATAAACAATACATTGATTGAGGAGTGAGTACACCATTGAAGATCGGTGATTATAGGGGGAACTATTTAATCAAAACTAAATCATTACCTTGTATCAAGTATGATGTATGATGATGATTCTCCTTTGATTTCCATTATCAAACTTTACTACGTCCAACCAAGCGGTCCCTTAAATTCTTAAATTATTTTGTATTTAATGTATCGGAACTTATAAGAAATTAAACCTTATTTTAAAGAAATATTTTTCACATATTTGGATAAAAATAAAAAAAAAAACTGAAGCTATATTAATGGCATAAACTTCTTATTGAAAAAAAAAAAAAAAAAAATCAATTTCGGGTAACCGAGAAGTTCCTATGCGAAATGGCGGGAATATTGGCGCCAATTTCCTCCATTTAATAATCCGTCAATGCGCTTGACAAACCCTACGCCACAACAAAGTTGCTGCAAAATCCAATCTCTCCATATCCGTTCTAATTGCACTGAAAATGGCTCAACCCGCTAGTAAACAAGTCAACGGCTCTGAAATCGGCGAGGTCAATTCGTTTTTACGGGTCAAAAAGCTCTCCGAGAAAGCTACTTTGCCTTCCAGGGGCTCTCCTCTTTCTGCTGGCTACGATCTTTCTAGGTAAATTTGTTTAAACCCGTTTGTTTTGTTAAAAATGAAAATAAATATTTTTCCCGCTATTAGTTAATTGTTTGTTTTTTCTTTTCCATTTTTGTTAGTGCAACAGAGACTAAAGTTCCGGCCAGAGGCAAAGCCCTGATACCCACCGATCTTAGCGTCGCCATTCCCCAAGGAACTTATGCTCGCATTGGTAATTAGCTCTAATTACTTTCACCATATTTACTCCGAATTTAATTTTGTGTGAATTGCAGAAACTATTCCTAAAATTAAGCCTAATTACAATTTACAAATACTTTTGAATTGTTAGGTTTCTATTTGCTTAGCAATTATCACTTTGGATTGTGGAATTTGCAAAATTATATCAAGGGGTACATGTAATTTTGATAGTTGTTATTATTTTTTTATTTTTGTGTGTGTGTGATTTATTAGTAATTACCCCTTTAATTTCAATCTCCTGATTTCAATCGTAGGCATTTTTCCCTGAATTGATGTTTATTTATTATAATCTTTTCTTGATTTTGGCAGCGCCTCGATCGGGTTTAACTTGGAAGCATTCGATTGATGTTGGGGCAGGTGTGATCGATGCCGATTACAGAGGGCCCGTTGGTGTGATTTTGTTCAACCATTCGGATGTGGATTTTGAAGTTAAATCCGGTGATAGGATTGCACAGTTGATCATCGAGAAAATCGTGACACCTGTGGTGACTGAGGTTGATGATCTTGATTCGACCGTTAGAGGGTCTGGAGGATTTGGATCCACTGGCATTTGAATTATCAATATTTTATTGGATGCTAAGTATTTTATTGGCTGGTTTTGATTTCTGATGTGTAGATTGTGTTATGCTGGTTCCTATTAGGCCATGTTTGGAGAATGTGATCAAGGGAAATTTGGTTTTTAACAGTATTTGTCGATCACATTGATGCTGTGAGTTTATTAACATTAGTCCAAATGGACATATCATTTCACCTATAAATGGTACCAATCTAATGGATATACTCCAATGGACACTCCAACCTCTACTAAAAGCAATATGCGTGAGGACAAAACAAATGTTGAGTTGGACCATGTGTTGGTGATGAAAATATCCATTAAGTTTTTATCATGGACAACTTCAAAGACAGTTTTTTTAATTTTTAAATGGATTATCAGAATTAGTTGAGTTGCCTCCAATTTCAATGGAAACGATCGTGCCAGTCACAAATTTAATATTGTCAACAATAAAATTCATTTATGAGAGCATAAGAAAATTTAAACTTGGGAAAAAAAGGGTCCCTAGATGATTGGGATGCTTTGAATAAATGACTGGTGAATATTGAAGCATTTAAGTGGGAATGTGACCCCATAACCATCATATGAGTTCATATGTCCTATTCCATTTGATATGTCACTTGTATAAGATAATGTTATAATTACACGCGTGTAATTCATTTTATACATTGGTAAAGAAGTGTTTTTTTTTTCGGCATAAGACTGCTAGATTAATTTCTTGGACCTGTAACATTAAAAAGAAAATGAGAGTTATTTTCATTCAAGAAAAAATAGAACAAACTTTTATTTGCTCCTTTTCTCTTCTACAAAAACCTCCATCTGTATATTGTGTCAATTTTAGTAATTAGTATATGTACATATTTGCAGTGTAGTTGACATCTAACCAGAAACCAAAAAACACAATCAATCACTTTCTTCAACCACAAACACTTGACCGAGGCCTAAACGGGGCCCGACAAGTCGGACATGTTAGCCTCTTCGACAGCCAAGGATCGATGCAGTGAGCATGAAACTCATGGCGACAAGCCGGCAACACTCTGCAAACCTCGGCTCGCCGGAGATTTTCGAGGCAGATGGCACATATTGAGCAATTGGATCCCACTTTGTGGTACAAACAGGTGATCTCTTGTAGCTCTTCAACGGATAGATGGTAATAGGAGGAATTGTGATTGGCATCAGCTTGTGAATCTTGGAAAATAACTTCTTCATCCTCGCTTATGAAATCAATGACTAAGAAGCAGCACATAACATAGACCATGATGATGGCTATGATGCAAATGAAGGAGAGTGGGGGAGGTAAATCAGGTAATGAGGAGACCATTATTATTATTATTATTATTATTATTATTATTATTTTTTTTTTTGAGGAAGAATATCAAAATTTTGAATATCAGAAGAGTTGTTTATAGAATGAAAGAGGAATAAACCAGAAGCATTATAGGTTGGAGATTGATATGACTGTGGCCTTGTTTTTAGGTGATTTGATCATTTTGGCTGATTTCACAAGCAAAGCTGGTATCAAGTGCATCAAATTTTAGCGACTTGTTTGGTGACCATGATAAGGTGGATTTATAATTATGTGGAATTTTTTTTTCCAGTACAAGTCAATGGGAGATGGAGCAATAATTTACGTGTAGGCTTACCGGTAAGTTTTGTACTGTAATTATGGGCTAGCAATTTTATTCCTGCAAAGTAAACGTTGTAGACTGTAGGTAATAAATTTGGTCCATAAGTTCTAATCTATATAATATTGATCCCAAAAGTAAAGAAATTATGCAATATTGGTACTAAATGGATGCTTAAATATATATATATATATATATTTTCAAAAGCAAAACTATCAGCAAAAGTTGCATCAAGAAGTTTTCATTTAGTTGCATCAAAACTAAATGGATGTTTTGATATTATTTTGACTAAGGATGAAATCATGAAAGACCAAAACTACTGCATCAAGAGGTTAAAAGACCGAAACCGTCAATTCAACATAAGTGCGGAAATGAAATTGTAAAGCCAACTTCTCTAAAATGAATTTTGAAAAAGCGATTTTTTCTAAAAGTAAGCAAAACCCCTTTTGCCTGACCCAAATTCTTCTATTATCCACGCCAAACAGATCCTTTAAAACTTGCTTAGACCCAACATGTTGTTACAATTCTTAAGCTTGCACCAATATCTGCAAAAGAACATTTAGTTGACATCTCGCACGTAACGGGCAATGTAATCAACCACCACATGTTAGTTGACCTTTCCTTTTTTAAATTGGAAAATTTTAATTTTTTCGTGTGTTCTAGTGTTTTTGGATATGTTATACTTGAAATATAAAGTCCAGAAATAGAACAAGGTACCAAAATAAGTAATTTCGCGCTCTCAAACTTTATTGTGTATTAATAATATCGGACAGTAAGATCGTTCGGGGCATTGTGCTCGTAAGTACAAGTTAATTATTAGGCAAACTGGGAGAAAATTGGTTACAAGCAAGAAAATTTGGCCATTAAGTTTATACAAAACCACAGCCACGAGCAAAACCCAGTCTCGTTATTATTCAGAGAAGCCCAAGTTGTGAGCCTGATCGTTTTCTCAAGTGGATTTGTTGATTACATCTTCGGTAAAACTGTGCAGTCCTCCTTTGGAATATCCGTACTTGCCTGTCCAAAACAACGAAGGTCATTCAGATCATAATTGCATATGTTGGGTCGTGTAATATTTTTTTAAAATATTTTTTTATTTTGATTTTACCTCTAGGTATCTTGTTAGCAGTGTTGCAGTACTGAAATTGAACCCTTCGAGCGGTTCACCTTTCTTACGAGATGCATGAAGCTGCTTTCTAACTTGAGTTGCCAGTGACTGATTTGTGATGCCGACAAAGGAATAATAAAAATAAAAGAAAAAAGAAATTTACCAAAAATACGATAAACAGCAAAAATAAGGAAAATTCTAAAAAAAAAAAAAGATTTATATACCTTTCCCAATTCTACTCCCCATTGGTCGAAGGAATTGATACCCCATACGAACCCTTCTACAGCAATTCTGTGTTCGTAAATTGCCAGTAACTGCATGTAAAGTAGGGCATATTTCTAATTAGACATGCCACAGACGAAGACATAGTTGGAAATATAATAGCTAAACATTTTTTGCTAGATTATTAACATTGCTAACAAAATTGTTCACCTGTCCAATATTGTAAGCGTTCAATGAAGGAAGCAGAAGGCTGAGAGACGGACGATTGCCAGTAAAGGTCTGCAAAAGAAAATATAATTTAAGATCGAATATCAAAATTTTGCAGAAAATTCTACATTCTGATAAATGAAAGATGCAAATGGAATTACCTTGTGAGTAATAAGATGGTTAGGAACATTCTCTTTTAACAGCTGTTCTGGAGTCTGGAGGAAAATTAAGCATTATTAAAATGCGGTATATGTGACAAGAAGCCAAAAAAGCACCGAGTACACACATATGCAATCAAAGCTGTATATTAGGTAAAACAAGAATATTACAGTTAAAAGATATATTTATTTACCTTCCCATAAGCAAGTGCATCTGGCTGGGCAAAGAAGTTTGACATGAGCTCATCATGGTTACTGACCAATTCACCTGCAAAAGCAAGTTGATCGAATCTTAAAAAGCTTTTATATGATAATAATAATAATAATAATAATAATAATAATAATAATAATAATAATAATAATAATAATAATAATTACCTTTCAGGTAAACAGGTTGCTGACTCTTCATCACACCAATAAAATCACACGGAATAACCCGACCCTGGAAATCCAATAACAGGATAATTTAATGAGAGCTTTCAGCAAATATAAAATCTCATCTATGTGTCAAACCAAACTATGGTAGACAGTCTATTTCTACATGTTGCATTGGAGCTACTGGCTTGAGATAAATTTCACAATGAAATAAAGTCGGTATACAAAAAATGTAATTAAACAGAGATCAACAATACATACATCTGCCACTCTCTAGCACCCCAAGAAAAAGTATATTTCATTCTCATTTAGAATATCATCCCAACAACAAACCACCCATGACCGCATTTTATAAAACGAAGAAATTACGCTTAAAGACAAGACAATTGTTGCAATTATTTTATACAACACACTGACACTACTTAAAATATTATCGGCAATATATCAAGAATTAGAGTTTTTATACACGTACGCTTAGATAAACTGATGCCCATAGCAAATTTTAAAATTACCTGGTGAATTAGTTGATAAAAGCTGTGTTGTCCATTTGTTCCAGGTTCGCCAAAATCAATTTCACCAGCCTCATATGGAAGGGGCACACCATCAATTGATACCCCTTTTCCATTACTCTCCATGCTAACCTGAATCAACGGTTATTTAAACAAGAGCATTAGTATATTAACCCCAAAACGTAACCAATTGATATGGATAATTAAGATAGAGTGATGGAAACACGCCTGCTGAATATGGGGAGCAAGTTTTTCCAGTGCTTGAGAGTAAGGTAAAATGGCCTGAAATAATAGAAAGAAAGGTTGGCTATAATGCCTCAGGCAAAAACCACATATCCAAACGGACTTCAGCACGCCGAAATACTTACTCTAGCAGGATATCCAAGAAATGACACATTCCAAACACTCAACAAGCCTAATAGCACCTGAAGGAATAATTTTTGCAAAATTATAATTAAATTATAACAAATTATTTAAAAATACGAAAAAATAATTAAAGTCTAAATAATTAATTCCTGAGAAGGGACATACAGGTAAGTTTTTCTCGGAAGGTGCTGAACGGAAATGTTGATCAATGCTTGAAGCTCCCTTTAGAAACCTTCAATCAATATGGGCAAACAAAAGAAATGTTAGGCAACAAGAATGAAGCAAGTAGTACATAACATATTATCCATAAAAATTGCTGTCTCACTTTGTGTGGAAAAGGTATTTTTTGTATTCATTTCAAGATTAATCTTAGTAATTCAAAACCCCTACCTACTATATATTTGTCACATACCCTATATAACTATATGTGCGTTAATTAAAAGAAGCTGCATTTTACTGTACTTTTCAACGACTTCAAAACCATATTGAAGGGAAAGAGGCAATACTCCAACAGCACTGCAAACTGCAATCAGTGGGTTCAGAGACCAAAATTAGGAGTCATCTAAATCATGAATTGGACATAAAGTTGAAAAATACTCACCACTATAGCGTCCTCCGACCCAATCCCAGAAGGCAAAAGCATTATTTGGATCAATACCAAACTTTTCAACTAGCTGCATTGAAAATAAGGACGATCCAATCATTACGACTAGTTAGTTGATTAGACACTAATTACTCAACCTGTGTAAATTTCAAAACTGCAATGTTATATTAGCGAGAACTGAATAGTCGCTGTACATGTATATTAGCGAGAACTGAATAGTCGCTGTACACTATACCAGAATACACAATGTTATAATATATATAGCACAAAGTAACACGATATGTCAATGAGAATACAAGTTTTAAAAATTCTAGCAAAATGTTTGTTTTAGCTTTTTTTTTTTTTTCAAGAAAATGTCAGGACATTTAGACCAGCATTAAAGAAACTACGAGCTGGAAAAAAAACGAGCAACACAATGACAGATATGAAGATTTGCTATAGGAAATTAGAAGATAAATGGAAGAAGGTAGGTCACCGTGAGGTTAGTGCTGACAGCAACCATGTGTTTCGCTACTGCTTGAGGCCTGGAAGTATTGTGCGAAAGATAAGAGAGACAGAGATATATATAAAGTGACTAATCGTCAACATACCTACACTGAGAATAGTAACCAGACCATCATGTTAAGAAAAGTTTAAAGTTCAAATAATGGATAATTATCGTAGACCAGACACCATATCAATTAATTGAATAAGTGTACAAAGAAACCCCACAATTTCCAAGCTACACCATGTCCCATTGTTTTTTCAAAACCTCGTGCCTTAAGTTGCAGTTTTGCACAGAAATCTACGCATGTCAAATTGTCAATGCATAAGACTAGATAAATACGCTGACTACGGAGATTTTTGTTATAGTTAGTGGACCTTTTTCTTAATTACTTATTTATTTATTTATTTTTTTCTTTTTAGTCAGTGGACTTCAAATTAATTAATGTAATAGGAGGTTCATAATTTATGCTTCATTATAATATAAATTTGACACCGATACCTTTCGATAGAAAGCAAAATTATCTCTCAAGTCTTTTAAAACAACTTCTGATAATATTCACAGCAAATATACGCACACAGTAAGTTTCACATTGTGGGACAGGATATAATGATTAGCTAGTTAGTTATAGAGCTGTTTTTAATCAATTTCAGTGAGTATATATTTATTTTGTAATACTCTCACCCCAAGGCGGCCGAGATCCACTCCCTTAGAGTCCGGGCGTTCAGCATGGTCTCAGCTGTAGTGAAAGTTTTTGATACCACTACAACTGCAATACATCAAAACAATAAAAAAGAGCTATTAAGCACCGGGAAAGTAAACCTCGACCATGGTTTGCAAAATGTTATTATGAAATTATCTAATAAATAGACGAAATACCTAATGTTGTTTCAGGATTTAACCCTGCAATGTTCCTCGCGACATCAATTGGATCGACATTTGCAAGGCTTTAACAGAAAAAGCAAAATTGAGAGAATGAGAAAACATTTTGATTTTCATCTTAAATAACAAACCGAACCTGAGCTTGAATAAAAACTCAAAGCAATCAATTGAGGAAGAGATGGCGGGGTTATACTTACAAACGCAGCTGGCGTCCTTTCGCGAATTCAGAAGCTTCCGGGTCTGCAAGTTAACAGGTTACATGAGATGTTAGCCATGTTAAAGTAGTAGACACGTACTAATTGTTAGACACAAATGATTACTATAATTACCAGTTTGAAGTGCTGTATGAACAAAAAGAGGGCCTAGGAAACTGCCTCCGATTCCAACTGCAACGACATTTTCCAACGCTTTACCAGTGGCTCCAACCTGTCAAGTAACAAGTTAATAAAAAGAGCATGAGGCCACCAGTAAAAATTATTACTACATATTGGGCCATAGGAATTTACCCAGGCACCACTGCGAACTCTATCGGAGAAATCTTTGATCTTATCAAGAACTTGCCAAACATCCGGAACCACATTCTTCCCTTCACTATTTAGTACTGAATCACGCGGAGCACGAAGTGCTACATGAAGGACTGATCTGTTTTCTGTGCTGTTTATCTAATGATTCCACAATACCGTTAAAAAAAGGACGAATATCAGAGGAAAATATTTCAAAGATGTAAAGGAGAATATACGATAACTACTGGTCATATTTGATTAAATGATAATATGGACAAGGGATACCAGTTGATATTATTATTTTTCAGTTTTATTCAGACAAGAACATGTCAACTCGCAATGCATTTTCTCTTTAACAGTACAAAAAATTATGCCAAATTAAGATTAATAAATTCATCGAGACAAAAATCTTCTCTCTGATTCGAATATATTCAAATTCATTTACCAGACAAAGAAACTAAAGAAAGACTGAATTAGTTTTCCCCTTTTTGTCCATTTATCCAAATTGAGAATTTCATGTTTATGATACTCAGTAACACATCTGTACACTACATTATGCAAGATATTCATATATCAATAAGTATAGAAAGCATCAACTTACACGCTCTCCCTTGAACATACGTTCAACCTTTTCCTTCAAATGTGCCGCCTGCATCAACGTACCATAAATCAGATTACATATTTTATTCTCCACCAAAACAGAAGAGGTTCAACTCTAAATTACCTCTGCTAAATTCTTGAGCTTATTCAATGTGTCAAGAGTGGCACATTGCCTCGAATAATCCAACAATATCCCATCAAACTCACTGTTAATAATAATTAAAAAAAACACAAAAATTAACACCATAATTGCAAATTGCCTTCACTATAAAATTCTAAAATTGGAAAGGGCAAAAGCAATATAAACATAATATTTAGAAAAAACATCATACATAATCATGGATTTGCATCGCTCGGTGTCGCTCATTAATTCACGCAAATGAGTTTTCTTAATGTCATCAACATGAGCCTGCAAATTGACACATAAACAACGTCAAGACGAACGCACCTTCATAACACTTTTGGCGGAATGTTCAAAACAGTAAAATATGTATTTACCGTCAAGTCCTTCCATTGCCGAGTTTCACAGATCAGACCAGACTGTGCCATCTACAGAAATTCCAACCAAAATTTTTTAAATTATATACTGCTATATGCAATTTCCAGAAACCCATATATATGAATGTGATCTGAAACCTCGAAAAGTTAGCCCAAGCACCTTCATTTTAAGGCAAATGTTATCAAAAAACATTTAAGTTTATTTATTACTCCTGATTTAATGCTAACAAATCTAAAAAATTAAGTCATAAATACCTCAACTATTAATATCTAATCAAAAGCAACTTATTCAGTTTTCGGAGTTATATATAATTCACAGAATCTGCTCCGCCAAAAAATCAAATATACATCGGAGAAATAAATGCAGCAGATCGCAAAGAAGAAGAAGACGATGATGAATACCTGAAAGTGGTACTACGTAATGAGGTTAGCAGGGTGCGAAAACTGTGTGCTCTGGGCGAAAAGAAAACTGCTTATTCTGAATTTTATTGTGTAAGAAAAAAATATTGGAAAAGGAAAAGAGATCACGTGCCGAGCAAGAAAAAAATTAATCAAAAAAGGGAAAAATGGAGAGGTCACGTGATGCAATTGATTCGGGTATACATCAATCCAATTCGAGAATTTGACTCCTCCATAATTCCTTAATCCGACGAAAAAATAATTGGTACACTTGCGGATCTGATGCTCTCGAGGCTTTTTGGCCGGTGATTTATTTAAAGCAGACGGCTGCGATTTGTTGGACAGGGAGGTAGATTCGATGCCAAAAAGATGAGGAAAAAAACAAAAAAGGTTCCGTTGCCGGGAATCGAACCCGGGTCTCCTGGGTGAAAGCCAGATATCCTAACCGCTGGACGACAACGGATGCTTGAATTGACCCCTCATTTAACTTTTATTATCCATGGAAAACGTAGCTGATTTAAATTTTAATTTGAAATTAATCACTTGGTATTATAATCTTGACATCAATAACATTGCACTAGCTTCGTGACTAACCTTGATTGATGTATATCTGGATTTACCAAATAGTCTAACTTTGGAAATATAACTATTTTAGTATAGTGATGACAATTTTAATTTCCAGAGTTGGATGGACAACTAAAAGGAGTTTTAAAAAAATTATTCTTTAATTAGTTTTTGTAGAAAAGATAATTATGATGAAGAATGAATATGTTAAAATTAAAGGGGATTTGAAATTTAAATTGAATATCATAGATAAAAATAGTAATAATAAAATCTTGGAGGTTTATGGTAAAATGAAAGGTTTGAATTTAATTTACAAAATTGACCAGTCAAATTCTCTAACTAGGTTGTTTAGTAAGTAGAGGTTAAAAATAGCATTTTGGTCTTAAAAGTTAATTTTGAAAAAGCTCCATATAAGAGCTTTTTGAAAGGAGAGATTTTAAATTTGAGTAGAAAAAATAATTTTATTCTCAAATTGAAAAAAAATCAAAAAAATTATTCATTATTAATATACATACAAAATTACTCATAATTATTATTTTGTTAAATAATAGTAGTAACTATCGAAATGAAATTTACTATGTTCAAAATTTTATGAATCAAGAGATTTTTATATATAATATTTTTAAATAATGACTATTTTTGTTTCATAAATATTATTTTAATTATTCAATATATTATAAATCTATATTATAAAAAAAAACTGAAGAATATATTGTGTGAATGCACTTTTTGATCATTTTATACAATCAAAATTTTATCATCTCAAATTATTATCAAATACTCAAACTGCTAGTACAATCAAATAGTCAAACCAACTAATGAAGTATTGAGTAAATAATTGATAGCTAATAGCAATTTGATTATACATAAAATGACCGATAAGGACACCCGCACAATTTGTTATTGGATATTTCTTTTGCCAATAATATAAATTGATAATATATTAATATAAAAAATAAAATTTACAAAATAAATAATTATTATTTAAAAATTATTATATATAGAAATTTTTTGATTCGCAAATTTTGTAATATATTATATTTAATTTGGATAGTTATTATTATTATTTAATCAAATAATTAATTATAAAAAACTTTATATGTAAATTAATATATATAATCTAAAAATAAAATTATCATTTTAACTCAAATTTAGAAATGTTATTCCCAAAAAGCTTTTATTTGGAAATTTTTAGATTCATAAATTTATTATTAATCTATAATTATCAAACAATTTACTTATATTATTTGACCGGTCAGCTGTGGGGCCGAGTGGGGGCCCAAACACCCGTTAACCAGAGTTGTTATAACCGGCTATTTTAATGAAAACTTTAGTTGCATTATAATCTAGGTTGCACCGACACGGGAAATGTACACGAGACACGACACGCGGACACGCTTATGACACGCAAATTATAATGTAAAATAGGACATGACACGACAAAGTGCCATATTTTGAAGTATCCGTACATCAAAGATTATAATTTTAGTCATGTGCTGGGAATTAGGGTTTGTGACATCATCTACAAATATCAATCTACAAACACCAAAAATACACAAAATACATCACGACGCAACAGTTTTATAGACTAAAATTTAATGTCAGAAACTTATCGAATGTAAATATTCGTTTTGAGTAAATATTGGTAATATATGTTAAAAAGCTCAATAATATTTTATTAGGTATGACAGCCATAGTCATGGAAAATGCTTCTGGTCATCAAAATGCTTCGACTTGCGAACAGTCAATCTATTACTATTATATATGTAGATATCACAGTTGGTGGTGCTGTATTTTATTTGAGGGCAGGCTATACTGTCTACACTTGCTAACATATGCCGACAATATATTTCCAGCCTTATAATTTGGTCTATATTAATTTTCAATTATTTGACACATTCAAAATCAGCCTAACAAACACATGAATATGATTTAATTATACAGATATGTATATATTGAATTTAGTTTTATGTCATTTAAGTTATTATTATTTTTATCTTGGGACCAAGGGAAATCGAAGCACAAACCTAAAATTTTCACTATAGACACACAAAAAATTAAAATGAAAACCTACAAAATTTATTATTTGGGTGCAAAACTTAACTAGCATTCTCCATGCAAATTATATGATGGACCAAAGTTAACTTTACATTTTGAACCAAGGTTCACAGTTGATATAACCATAACAAATTTACATAATGCACTTTCTTTTGTCATTCAATGTACACTTATTATGTTACGTAGTCGTAGATATATGACACATTGACTCAGCCTAATAAACACATGAATATGATTTAATTATATACACATATATCTATACACACACACTTTGAATTTGGTATTATGTCAATTAAGTTATTATTATGTTTAGTACAAATGTTGGGACCAAGTGGAAATCGAACACAAGCACAAACCTAAAATTTTCATTATAGAGATAAAACGAGAACCTTCCAATTTTATAATTTGGGCGCAAAATACGGACCAGAGTTCACTTTACATTATGAAACAATGTTAACAATTATTGTAAAATTTTGCATATTATAATATGGACCAGTTTAGATTATGAACCAATGTTAACAATTAATGTAAATTTATTTGATAGGTAACGACCATAATAAATTTACATAATGCACTTTTGTTTCTTTTTGTCATTCAATGTACCTTTATTGTGTTATGTAATGTACATATGCAAATATATATGGCGTGTCTTCATTAAATGAACCTAATAATCTTAAGATCAAACCAATGTACATGGGCTAATATTCCTGCGAGACAAGTCCATAGTACCATTTTACTTTTGATATTTTATCACACTTTTTTGATAGTTTAAAGTACTTTTGTGAATGCGATAGTTCGTGTTTATGATATGAGACCACGAAAATGATGAACTCACTAGCTTATGTATATATTGGGTCAAGTCTACCTTATAATATGGACCATGGATCATTTATCTAAGAACTGAAGTCTCAGCCACTGTGCCACATTATAAGGCTGAGTACATTGTTTGGAAATTGGATTCCGGCCCAATACGTAAAGGTCCAGCCCGGCAGCACGAGCAGCCCAAGTTACTCAAAGAGGAAAAGAGTATTGTTTAGCCTTGTAATGATCATTCTATGCATACTCATGAGACTAAAACATGGTATACAATAATGAACAAGATAATTAAATTTCAATTGCAAAGAACATATAAGTTATATACCGTGCAAAAGTTACATACAAGACGAGGAGGAGTGGGAATAATAGGATTCCTTCTCCATAGTCATACATCTGTGTACCTATATATGTATTCTCTCTTTTGCACAAATTATACTCTTTAACCCACTTGTTAAAGAGTAACAATAACAACATACTATACCTCAATTTATTCCTCCGCACTCTCATGTGCTTCCACCAGGATAAGTGCACTTGTTGTAACCTGCACAACAAATTCAGCAAAAGCACTGACAACATGAAATTTACAAAATCACTAGATCGATACAGTAAAATCTCTATGAATTAAATAATCGATATACTAATTTAACACGATGCTCCATTTTGAGACCAAGGATTATACAATTTAAGTGAGGTTATTAAGTAATTAATCGAGTATTAATTTTTATCGTTAATTACGAAACTACCCCCAAGTCCCTTAAAATAAGTTCATGTCTGATGAAGAAGCACTTACTGGGATTCGTCGACGTGAGATAGGCGGTCTGTGAGAAGTCACAGGTCGATGGAGTCTTGTCGGACATTTGATACAAGAGGTTCATAGCATAAGTCGCGTGCGAAGCCACGGTCGTTGGCTCGAAACAAGTTCCTCCCGGTTGAATCGGGCCACAATCTATGCCTTGTGCGCAAGCGTAATCCAAATTTGCTTGCAATTGTGCATCGGATGCATCTGCCTTCGGCACGCACCAAGCACCCTCTTTGGGCTTTGGTGCAGGACTTACCTGTGTTTTTGGTGCCGCGGATGGAGTTAACGGAGTCTTCAACTAGTACAACATAAACACGTTTTTTAAAGCATAGGCATATGTTTAGAGCTCTGGCTAAAAAACTTAAAACATTAAATAATGAACAACTGAAAACTTCAGAAATTGAATCAAATAGCTATATGCTATAAATATATAACCTGGCTAGTAGTCTTTGCAAGTCCAACATCATAGTTCATGGTTAAATCAGTCTTGAAAAGCCCGAACGATCTCTCCGAAGTCGGTCCGGGCTTTAGGTCTTCATCATACATTGCAAACAGATAAGTGTCCACAGATTTTCCAGGCATCAACGGAGTCCCCACCATTGACCTCAAGTGTGCAATCAAATTCCCATTATAAGCCTTGGCATTTTCGACACTCGGGCCCACCTCATCGTTGTCTCCCTTGTACGGCCAACCGGTCTCGGCCACCACAATCTCGACACCCTTGAAACCCATAGCATCTAACGCCGATCGTATAGCATCCACCTGCAAGACAAAATAGATTTGTATCTCTATATATTAAAAACACAATTTTGGTTGTTCCAAAATTTTAAAAATAAGTATTTCCTTTTTTTTTTTTAATTGTAGAACAATTTTGTTATTCCCATTGTATATCTCATTTGTTTATGTATTAATTTCTTAGCAAAAAGAAAATCATTAAATTTATATTTCAATAACAAATTTATCATTTTCTTTCTAAAAAAAAAGTTACAAACCTGGGCATCAAACATGTTAGTATACTTAATATTGGAGCCCGAATCCACCCGGCCCGGGTTCGGCTGGAACAAGCAGAACGCCAGAGTATCGGGCCTCGAATCGCTCCGGTACGCGAAATACGGGTACGGGTTGATCGCAAACGGGGAGCCCGTTGCATTATTAAACCCCAACAATCCCTTCAACAAATCCCCAATGCTCGGATCAAAGCTCCCCGAAGACGGAGGGTCCGATTGCCGGAGCACGGCCATGGAATGGACGGTGGAGACCTTGATTTTCCCGCCAATACCGGCAGAGTCGAGGGCATTTTGGAGATTCTGCATCGCCGGCAGAAGCTGGGCCATCAGATTCCGGTCGTTGTACGACATCACCTCGTTGCCGACGTTGATGAGTATGATATTGCTTGCCGGGTAGAAGGGAACAATATAGCCGTCGATCCAGCTTTTGGCGAAATTCGGATCCGAAGCCAGACCCGGAATGTCGGAGTTGGATACTCCGATCATGATTCCGATCCCGGTGTCGGCGAAGGCCTTTATTATAACCGGGTCCGACCCGTATAACCGGACCTTCTCGATTGAGGTGGACTGGATGAGCTTGGCCGTCGCCTCCGGCGGCGGGAGGTTGTCGGCGACTTGCCCGTAGTTCACTCCGATGAAGGGCTGAGGTCCTGTTAAGTAAAAAACAAAACGTTACAGTAAAAAAAACAAAAAACATAATTGCTACTTAGCGAACAAAAAAGGAAAAATTACTGTGCTTGAAAAACTTACTGGAGAGTGGATTGAAACTGAAAATGAAGAAAAAGAAAAGCCAAGAGGAGCTAACGAAACTTGACATGGCTGGGCTTGGGAAGATAACTCAGAGAGAGGAAGATGAAATTACTATATTACTAATTTAAGTAATTTACAGGAAGACAAAAGCTGTGCAGAACATGGGAGTGTTATTATACTACAAACGTACCGTTTTATAGTTTGAATTACCCACACGAGTAAAACTACGAAGTAGATTCGTTATGAAGAAAAAGAAAAGCATTGGTTTATAGGAAATTGAGCCTGCCAGCCATATGGGGATATTTTTGTCCTTTACCTGAAATCGGAAGGGTGTTGAATGTTTTGGGTTGGGGGCTATATTAGAGATTTTAATATGTAGTGTCCCAGATAAAAGTTGGTTTAACGAGTCTGGTTAAAATAAAATTATCAACTCATTGGCATGAGGGTTGGTTTATTAGTATGTCTGCAGGGTAAACTAGTAAATAAGTATTAGGTTAGATAAAGAATGTATACAACACACAAATTTATGACAAATTAATACACGGAACCTAAAAAAGATCGACATTTGTCATTCTAAACTCTCTTTGGTCTGACTCCAAAGCTAGAACTGAAAACTTTATTATATAAGAGATATATGATTACTAAACAAATCAAATTTAAACTCTTAAAAGCAACTCCATTCAATTATTTGAATAGTTTGTTGTTGCCTCTGATCGAGCATGGAGGGTTGCGGATGAAGTACAAAAATGACCTCCGTAGCAACCGTTACATGCATTCATTGTGGTTATGTGTT
This sequence comes from Phtheirospermum japonicum, assembly GCA_014905375.1. Classification (NCBI taxonomy): domain Eukaryota; kingdom Viridiplantae; phylum Streptophyta; class Magnoliopsida; order Lamiales; family Orobanchaceae; genus Phtheirospermum; species Phtheirospermum japonicum. The sequence continues at coordinate 285,677 of BMAC01000287.1, read as the reverse complement.
GTGGGGCTAGGGCAACAAAGAGGGTGCGAGTTTGGTCCCAAACATGAAGCGTTCGGTGGCAAGGGGTACTTAGATTTATGCATGTGGCAAAATCTAATGGACATCGCCGCTAAGATGTAGTGAATTTCTCCTCATAAACAAATGAATGTTAAATGAAAATGATGTTTTTCTTTAAAGCAATAAGGAAAAAACAACTAATGGAGATAAAAATAACGAATAAATGAACATTCCATTAAACTAACAACTCTCTCATTATTAGAGTACAATTTATATACTCTAGAGTAGAGCTGACAATGGGTTGGGTCGGATCAGCCCGACCTGGGTTTATCGGGCCAATATAAAAAAACGAGCCAGATCGGGCCGATTCAAAAATTTTATCGGGTCGTGATTTTATTAGTCCAAACTCGGCCCATCATAAGGAATATAGTGTAATTTTGCGGGTCAAATCGGGTTGGACCAAAAATGGCCGATTTTTGGGCCTGATATTCCAAGGCCCAAGCCCATCTGAAATCTGGTCGGATCGGCCCGTGGGCCTGGCCTAAAATTGCCAACTCTACTTTAGAGTGTACAGTATAATTATTGCATACACGTAATATAAAAATAGAAAAAAATGATTGATAATTATAACATTAGTGGAAAATAAATGATTCCAACCAACTCTAATCGAGGCGCCGCGAATAGTCACAACAATTCGGGTGGTGGTTCAAACCGCCCAAACTAAGTGAGCGGGGGACGGTTCTTACACTAAAAAAAAAAAAAACAGTTTTTCGAGGGATTTTTCACTCGGTTTTGAGGTAAAATCCCTCGATTTTCGGAGAAATCAAGGGACATCCCTCGAAAAAAACCCTCCACGGTAAATTTTTACGAGGGGCAATTTCCCTTGTAAAATTAAACCGAGGGCAAAACCGAAGGTCCGTACCCTCGAAAAAATCCCTCGTACAACCCTCGGAAAACCGAGGAAAAATCGAGGGTTGGACGCCCTCGAAATTTCCGAGGGTATGTTCCCTCGGAAAAATCGAGGGCCATGTATTCCCTCGGAAAATCGAGGGCATAATAGTCCCTCGGTATTTTATTTTTCCGAGGGATTTCCGAGGGTATTCCCCCTCGGTTATTTATTTATTTTTTTAAATAATTTTTAAATTTCAATTTTAATTTTAATTCTTGTTCAACTATTAAAATTTTCAAAAAATTTGAAAAAAAAAAATCATTAATGAAAAGACAAATAAATAAACTAATTATTATAAAAATATTTGAAATTTTAGAATTATTACATGCGTTCGACATAGTAACAAAGTTTATATAAAAATCAAACTGTCCTATGGATTGGGAGGGGGTACTGCTGGAAACGAGCATACAGGTCAGCCATCCGGGCATTCATCTGCTCCTGAAATGCCTCCTGCTGCCGGCGCTGCTCCTCACGCTCCACCTCACGTCATCGCTCAAATGCCTCATGCTGCCGGCGCTGCTCCTCACGCTCCTCCTCACGTCGTTGCTCAGACTCGGCGTATCGCTGCTGGATTGCCTCGATCTACGTCCTCTGCGCCTCCTGAGCTCGTCTGGTGTCCTCCAACTCATCCCTCTGCGCCTCGAGCTGCGCTTCGAGCTGTCTAACGTGGGTCCCATCAACCTTGGAGGAGGTGGAAGAAGAGCTGCTTGTGAAAAAACCCTTTGCAGCAACCACCACATTCCCATATGAGCCGATGCCGTATTGTTGTCCCTTGCTCGACCCAACGACATCGAAGAAAACCCTGTCAGGGTCAACCTCGCTACTCGCATCCTGAAAAGACGCACGTTCCTTCTCCAGCTGTCGCTCGTACTCCTCCTAAAATACAACTCGTTAGTAAAATTCTAAATTTAATCCAAAGAATAAGTTGGAAATAAGAGAGAGACTCACATTAATAATACTAGATCTCATATCGATCCACGCGCCGTCTTTCTTTTGGTGCGTATGTACAAAAAGATCGTACGCCTTAACCGCCGCACCCGTCTCCTACTCCTGTATTCTAATAGAATTTTCAAATAATTAACATTAAAATTAAATAAATAAATATTATATTATTATATTCTAAAATAATTTACGTTATCCAAAGCATAATCGATACTAGATCCAGCCCCCACGTATGCTTCGACATCCCAGTACCCGACCCAGCAGGTTCGCTCCTCCTGTTCTGGCTGCACTACTCGGATTTAGCCTTATTCTCGGGCTTGTCTCACTCGACCTTCCAAGCCCTAGTTGAGATGCATGATATATAAGATGGTATAAGTTATATGTTATAAATAAAAAAAATTCTAATTTAATATTGAAAATATATAACAGAATCGTTTACCTATGGACCTCCTCGATAACGCATCTCGGTCCCTGACCATCATATTTAGCAATATACTGCTTATACTCGTTCAGCTGCATCCCGTACTTCTCCCCAATCATCCGAAAAAATACATCCTATATCTGTTGATCACTATACTCCTCCGGGTCCCAATAACAAATCTCCTGCAAAATAAAACAATAATTCACAATTCAATTGATACATATGATTGTGTAGTTACGGTAAATATTATATAAAATAATAATTACCTTAAACATCTCTCACCAGAACGCCTTAGTCTCCTTAGAGACCGCCTTATAGCACCACCGGGCGGGATGCCTTCTCAAAAATCTTCCGGAGTATAGTGGTCACCTTGCCATGTCTGCTATGTAGCCTGTATTCAAATGTGTTTTTTTTGTCACGAATATAATTTAATCATAATGATAATTATAATTTTAAAAATCATTTATTTACTTACTTGTTCCCTGTAATAAAAACAAGAACTCCCCGACTCTGTGGTGGGACCAACTGTCGTCGTGATGTACCCGCGTCAGACGGTGTCTGTGATGGTGTATGCGACGTCGGTGTCTGCGTCGATGTCTGATAAGGTGTCTGCGCTGAATGATCAGTACCGAGACCCATGTAGTCGGTGTCGAAATCGGCTAAACCCATATCTGATTGACCCACGCTACTGAAAACTCGATGCAACAACATCTGATAAAATTATTAGATAATAACACGAGCATTTTATAAATTACCGGTATATATTATATACCAAACGTATTAATAAATCCAAATTAAATAAAAATAGTTATAAACAAAAAGTGTGTTTTACAATAAGAATAAATTACATATATTTCACCCAAACTAATTACTTTCACTATTAAAAGTATCACCAAACTCATCTTCATCCGTATCTTGATATGTATCTTGATCGGTAAGTAACTCTTCTTCTGTATCATCATTTGTCTCGTTACCAAGTTCCTCCACGTAATTATCATTGAGGTCGTGCAACTGAAAATCGACATCGTCGAGTTGAATCGGACTGCGTGTATCTACAGCTTCCTCTTGAAATGATTCTTCTGGTAGAGGCTCGATAAACTCAACATTTGATCTCGCCTTGATTTTACACGTTGCCCACCAGTCCAACTTGTCTCGTCTCAAACTTGGGTATGCACAATAGTATACTTATGCAGCTTGGGAAGCAAGTACAAAAGGTTCATATCGATTGAACCTACGCTTATGATTGATATCGACAATCTTATAATTTGGATGGACTTTTGTGCCTGCAGTTGTTGGATCAAGCCATTCGCAATTGAACAATAGTGTGTTTTTCCACGTTCGGCCGGTATATTCGAGCTGCACGATTTCTATGAGACGACCGTAATACTCATTCAACTCTTTCCTAGATTTATGTGTGTCCTTGGTCTTCTCTTTGACATTCATCACCGTATTGAAAACATTATCAAACACATTTTTTTTCGATGTGCATAACATCTAAATTGTGACGTATTAGATTTGTCCTCCAATATGGCAGATCCAAGAAAATGCTTCGTTTTCTCCAACTAGACGTTCGGGATATTTGCGCATTAACGAGTGCTGCATTCAGTTCAGTGACTTTCAGAAGCCCCAATCTTTCTATTTCTGCCAAAACTTCTATCCCTGAGCGCACTTCCGGCGGTGGAGTCTCGACAGATCTTCTTTTTCGAAATTGCGTTTATCTTTTTGAAAACGGTGATCATGCTCAAGAAATTTTTGGTGATTGTCGAACCACGATTACTTCCCACTACACTTAAGAGTGAAGGCGTCTGACCGTTCCATACAATAAAGACAAGCTTTTTGACCGTCCGTACTCCATCAGGGCAACATAGAATACGCAGGAAAATCGCTGATTGTCCACAAAAGGGTTGCTCGCAATTGAATATTTTTTTCTTAGATATATCGTACGAGGGAGCCCCAACCGTCCACAACTGATTTAATTCAACGATTAGAGGTTGCAAAAATACATCAAGTTTGTCTTTTGGATTCTTTGGCCCTGGTAAAAGAATGTTTAGGAACATGAACTGTACTTTCATGCACATTCAAGGAGGCAAGTTGTAGGGTGTAACTATGATGGGCCACGATGAGTATTGTACTCCAAAACTTCCAAATGGTTGAAAACCATCTGTAAAAACACCCAATCTTACCTTTCGACTTTCAGCCACAAAGCTTGGATGAGTCTCGTTGAAATGTTTCCAAGCTTCTGAGTCGGATGGGTGGCGCATAACATTGTCTTCAACCACGTGTTCATCATTTCTTCTCATATCTTTCGTTGTGGCATTAGATGCGTACAACATATGCAAACGAGGAATTAATGAAAAATAGTACATCTTCTCGTATGCGACACGAGCCTTCTGTCGTTTTGTTTTTCCGTGAGGAACAGGTTTAAACCGAGGTTCATTGCAGAATTTGCAACTTGTCAAATCAGAATCGTCTCTCCAGTATATCATACAATTATTCTTGCAGCAGTCTATCTTCTCGACCGGTAAGCCCATACCCCTTAACAACTTCTTACTGTTGTAGAAGTTATCGGGTACGAGACTGTCTTTCGGTACAATCTCCTTGATTAATTCATTCAATTGATCATAACACTTTTGAGACATGTGAATCTCCGATTTCAAGTTCATGAGATGGGAAACTAATGACAACTGAGTATGTGTCTCGCACCCCGTATACAATGGTTGATTTCCAGCTTTCAACATGTCGTAAAATTTTTGAGCCTCAGCATTCGGAGACTCTTCCATATCGGCCACCATATCAAAATCGGGACCAGCTGCATCTTGAACCATATTAATGTACGTGTTTGATGATTCTTCAGAAGGGATGTAAGAGGGTCCTCCAGCATGAAAATCGTGATGGCGTCCAAAGGTGGTGATCCGGGTTTCTCCGTGGTAAATCCATCTATAGTAATTCGGCATGAACCCGTATTTCCCCACGTGGTACTTAATCTCATCGACGTCCAGGTAACCACTATTCCTACATCTGCTACGATTACAAGGACATTCCAGTCTCAATTCGTCCTTATGAGCGGAATGTGCTTGTGCAAATTTAATAAAACTCTCAACTCCATCCACGAATTGTGAGGATAAATAGCCGTCGTTGATTCTCTCGTACATCCAACTACGATCGGAACTCATCCTAACATTATACGATTGTTATATTAATTTATCAAAATCTGGGCAGCATGAGGGGTGGCTAGAGAATGATTGAAATTTTTGGTAAGGCCCCATCCCATTCGAGAACGTGATTTTCCTGTAATAAACCGTCTTAGTATATGAATTTTTTGTTGACTAAAAATTTCGGTAGCATCTCCCTTTAATTCTCTAAGTACACATATATTGCAGTGCACACGAGAACATAAGAGAGATATTGAACCAAAATTTATGTAATCAACAAAAAATATATATATAGATAAGATAAGCCATATTACAATCACGCTCTCAAACTGTCCAAAGAAGTGGACAATTGGATTTAGTATCGAACTCTCTATTCGATACTAAATCTCAAACGAGTCTAAGGTATATTGTTCGAGTGTAGATATAAAGATTGTATTTGGGATCGAAACTATTTTAAACCCCGTTAGTGGAGGGACGAAACCTCCCCTGCAGGCGTCATCAACCACGCCAAAACAGACGTATACATTAACTGATAAATCACATCATTTCAACAATATCTACAAAATATATATGTTACACAAAAAATGCATGTATCGATCACCACGGTATTTCACCACCATAATCACAAACAATTTAAGACATTTTGAAAACCACCGTCATATTTTAAAATAATTTTAAAAACCGTTATTGGAGGGACGAAACCTCCCGGCCGGCGCCGTACACCACGTCATCACCGACGTCTTCCCAGACCAATCCCAACATCAAGCACTCACATTCAAACCATAACAACAGACGCACAGAAATATTATGTTAACATGATTATTCCTAAATTGAACTTTAATTACGTGATTATTCCTAAATTGAACCCTAATTAGGTAATTATTCCTAAATTGAACTCTAATTATATAATTATTTCTAAATTGAACCCTAATTATATAATTATTCCTACATTGAACCCTAATTATATAATTATTCCTAAATTGAACCCTAATCACTAAATTATTCATAAATTGAATCCTAATTAGGAAATTATTTCTAAATTAAACCCTAATTACGTGATTATTCCTAAATTTAAACACTAATTACGTGATTATTGCTAAATTAAACCCTAATTGTGTGATTATTCCTAAATTGAACCATAAGTATATAATTATTCCTAAATTGAACCCCAATTAATAATTATTCCTAAATTTAACCCTAATTCTAAAACTAATCCTAAATTGAATCTTAATTCGGAAATTATAATTACAAAATCAATAATAAATGAATACATAGAAATAATATACAATTATAATTATACATTAAAAACTAAACTAATAAATTCAATGAATATACAGAAAAAAATAAATCAAACAACTTACCTTAAACGGCGACTAAGACCGCAGGCGACGGAGCAGAGGCGGCGACGATGGCGGCGGCGTTGGCTCGACGGCAGACGGCAGGGGCGGAGACCTTCGGACAAGGTGGCTCGGCTCGACGGCGGTGGCTCGGTAGTTGCTCCTTCTCCTTTTTTTCCACGTCTTTTTTTTGTTTGCTTCGGCTGCATAGAGTGAGAACAGCGGGCATGCCCGTTGGTTTAATTAGGGCAAGATTTTCGAGGGTATAACGCCCCTCGGAAAATTGAGGGAATTAATCCCCCTCCTTTGTAATTCTATTATTTTTAAATTGAAATTTCCGTGGGAATGGATTTCCCTCGGTTTCAAACCGAGGGAAAGGTGAATCCCTCAGTTTGAAATCGAGGGAAATCAATTCCCTCAGAATTTTCAGTTTAAAGAAATCTGAAAAAATAGAAAACGCGTAGATATCGATCGACGCCTGACCCTCGTGATTTCGGGACGCCGAGACGCACCCCTACCCGCCCTGGTCGTAAATTCTTGGGTTTTGTTTCCATTTTTTACTACTTTTTCTATATTTTCGGGTTTTCTTTCCATTTTTCATTTAAAATCGAAAAAAAATAGAAAACGCGTGCTAAACGATCCACGCCCAACCCTCGTGGTTCCATGACGCTCAGACGCATCCCTCCCCACCCCGTTCGTAATTTCTTGGGTTTTGTTTATATTTTTTACTAATTTTTTCTATTTTTTCGAGTTTTTTTCCATTTTTCATTTAAAATCGAAAAAAATAGAAAACGCGTGCTAAACGATCGACGCCCAACCCTCGTGGTTCCACGACGCCGAGACGTACCCCTCGCCCCCTCGGCAAAATCACGATACTTCATTGCTTCACGTTTCCAATCGAAGGTGTTGATCGATCGATCGTATCTTGTTGTTGGTCGAATTACACGACACGTGTGGATACGCACGTGCTCGTTGATATTTTTCGATCGATGTTGGGTCAAAACCACCCCCACGTTGCATAAGATGATAGGATTTGTCTCATTTTTATGTTTTTTCTATTTTTTTTATTTTTTTAAAAAATTAAAGATTCCGAGGGAATGGATTTCCCTTGGTTTCAAACCGAGGGATTCACCTTTCCCTCGGTTTGAAACCGAGGGAAATCCATTCTCTCGGAATTTTCAGTTTTTAAAAAAATTTAAAAAAAATCCGCAAAAATAGAAAACGCGTAGTTATCGATCGACGCCCGACCCTTGTGGTTTCGGGACGCCGAGACGCACCCCTACCCGCCCCGATCGTAAATTCTTGGGTTTCGTTTCTATTTTTTACTAATCTTTCTAGTTTTTTGAGTTTTTTTTTTCATTTTTCATTTAAAATTGAAAAAAAATAGAAAACGCGTAATAAATGATCGACGCCCGACCCTCATGGTTCCACGACGCCGAGACGCACCCCTCGCCCCCTCGGCAAAATCACGATGCTTTGTCGCTTCGCGTTTCCAATCGAAGGAGCTAATCGATCGATTGTATCTTGTTGTTGGTCGAATTACACGACACGTGTGGATACGCACGTGCTCGTTGATATTTTTCGACCGACGTTGGGTCAAAACCACCACCACGTGCCTAAGATAATAGGATTCGTCTCATTTTTACGTTTTTCTACATTTTTCTATTTTTTTAATAATAATAAAAACGAGGGATTGGGTTTTCCTCGGTTTCAAACCGAGGGAAATCCATTCTCTCAGTTTGTTTCAATTTTTTAAAAAATAAAAAAAATCGAGGGATTAGTTTTCCCTCGGTTTCAAACTGAGGGCCTCACCTTTCCCTCGGTTTGAAACCGACGGAAAACTATTCCCTCGATTTTTTTAATTATTAAAATAATAATAATAATAATAATAAAATTTTGAGGGTTATTGTCCCTCGTAAATAATTCACTCGAAAACCCTTCGGTATTTCCTTCGGTAATTATGGCGGCAAATATTGGCGCCGTATTTTCGAGGGGAAAATCGAGGGAAAATATTTTCCTTGGAAAAAAACGAGGGATATTGAAGTCTTCGGTTTTTCCCTTGATTTTTTCGAGGGGGAATCTTTCCCTCGGTTTTTCCCTCGGAAAACTGCTGTTTTTTTTGTAGTGATATATAATTAGAAAAAAAATCAAATTACTTATTTTAATTAAAAGATAAATTACTTATAATATAGTATTAATTACAAAAAAACTTAATTATTATTAATAATCTAAATACGTTGTATCGAGAATAAAAGTTAAAATACTTTTATTCTTAGAAGTTAAAATATATAATATAATTAAACTACGAGTCACTTGTAATAATCTAGATATGTAACTAGATATTATTAAAGAATTCAATTTAAATATAATAAATTTATGTAATATAGTTAATAAATATTAATTAGACACTAGTACAATACAACACGGGTTGAGAATATGACATCTTTTGATTTTTTTTTAAGTATGTAACTACTAATTATTATAGAATTTAATTTAAATATGAAAATATTTAATAAGAGTTAATTAAAAAAAATTAGACACGGGTTGAGCATGTAAGAAGTTTTGAATTTATTTACGTATTGTAAATATGAAATTATTAATAAATTTAATCTAAATAATAAAATAAAAAATTATTTAACAATAAAGAAATAGTTAATAAATAGTAACTAGCCATTTGTAGAAGACACGAGTTGAAAATACGATATCTTTTGAATTTTCCTTATTTTTAAATTTATAAACTCTATAATGGTAATAAATATTTTTTATATTTATCTTTTGATAAATTCTGTGTAACACACAGATGTTAAACTAGTAAACATATAAATAAGTCATATATAATTAGTAGAAAAGATCTATATGAGTTATTTTAATTTAAAGATTAATTACATATGAAATAATTTTAATTGCAAAAAGAATTTTATTATGAAAATAATTATATAAGTTGTATATCACAAAAAATAAAATTACATATGAAATAATTTTAATTAAAAAAACTTTATTATGAAATAACTAAATAAGTTGTATTTATTATAAAAATTAAAAATATATATTTTTTGGGATTTTAAATAAAATAGATAAGTAATTAAGTTACTTGTAATAATATAAGTATGTAATGTAACTAAATATGAGTAATGAATCAATCTATAAAAAATAAAAAATTATATAATAATATATTATTATTAATTAATTAATATTTAGATACAGTAATAAAAAACGGTTCATCTTTAGAGTTTTTCAAAGTACGTAACTAACAAGTATTAACGAATTTAATCTAAATATTAAAATAATATATTTAATAAATATAATAGTTAATAAATAAATTATTAAATAGTACAAGGCACGGGTTTATATATATCCTTTAAATTTCTATTTTAAATTTCAAACTTTATAAATATCATAATATTTTTTATATTTACCTTTTCTTTAAACTACGTTTACGAGTATTAAACTACTAAAATCTTATTTTAACAACCTGACATTGCATTTGTTGATCATTTTAACTACGAACATTTCTCTACTAACAACATCCATAATGTTCACATAATATTATTTTATTAAATATGTCAACAGCTTACTTTTAAGTTCAGATTCAACCTTCTTAAGAGAATGAGATGTTAAATAGCCAACCAAACAAATCAAAGTTTGTATTCCATCAATGCATGCCTAGATTCTTACAAAAGAATCCCATTAACCTTTTCAAACTTAGTCAGATACCCAATAATTGCAACTTAATTGTTAAGAAATCACTTTCCCCCCTTATTGGAATTTCAATGTCTGAGGAAGAAAAGAAAAAAAAAACTAACAAACAGATGGTACGACTTTAAGCAGTTGTGGAAAGCATCAACTTATGTGCATATAGTGTAAAGAGTTAATGGGTGCTTTAAGAAATATCGCACAAAAGTAACAACTTTGATAATGTAACTTTGGCTGGACAGAATAATAGCATAGCAAGAGTAATCTATATTTCTACAACAATTCAAAGTACCTGTTCCCTTTTTCACGTGCAAGACCACTTTTTTCGCTTGCTTTTGAATTTGATAATAAAACTAAATCATGTAATAACTTATATAGTACTGAATTAACTATTCAAATATATAATTACCAGTAGTTTTTAAACCAGCTTAGCCCCGTATAGTAAAGTGAATTATTATAATACTGGATTAGTACTTAGTGGTGAGGATTTGTTTCTTGAGATATTAGAGTACTAAGAATTTTTTCTCAAGTATCCGAAAATTGTTAATTTATGGAACAATTTATTTTTATCTGTAATATTTATTGTTGAGAATGTTTGAATGTGTTGATTTGCTGTTCTGTTGAATTTTCTTCATATGAGAATGGATTTACAAAAGGGGAAAAAAAATAAAAAGAAGGGTAACAAATGATAAAAAAAGAAGAGAATGAATTTACAAAAGGGCAATAAATAAATAATAAATGAGTTGATAGCCGCCTGTGGGAATCAAACTCCCGGCCACAGTTTGTTGAGAATGTTTTGGATGTGTTGTTCTGTTGAATTGTCGACAAAAGAGAATGAATTTACAAAAGGGGGAAAAAAATAAAAAACAGAAGGGTTAATAATAATAAATGATTACAAAAAATATTATCGCCGTCTGTGGGAATCGAACCCACGACCACATGGTTAAAAGCCATGCGCTCTACCGGCTGAGCTAAGACGGCTGATTATGCTTGCATTTTAGATAGTAAATATTAATCTGTTAGAGTTATCTCTGAGTAGCACCATGTAGAACAAGCAAATATGTCCCGGACCGTGAACCGCCCAAACGAACCATCCCGATCCTGGTCGGGCTTGAGTCATATGATACGAGGCCCAAAATATCAGGTCATTTTTTGCTCGGATCGATAGGCCCAATGAGCCAATTTAGCAAGACCTGGCGGCCCGAGGAATTTGTTATAGTCTTATAACCTAATAGGGTCGGGGCCTGGGTCTCGGTCCGAATGAATGAACTTAGCAGTTAGCACAACTCAGTCTGATCCGACTGGATTTTGACCTGGTTGACCCGAGTTAGTTCGACCGCCCAGAATAATTTCGCATAAATGCACCAAATGAAATTCAATTAGTTGCCTTGTTCTTACATGTTTTTGAATTTTAGATTAACCAATAATTTTTATATTATTGATGTTGATTCGATTATTCCAAGCGTTGTTTAATTTAATTTGAAAGTCGTTATATTGAAAATGATTGAAATAAATCGTTATTTTATACGAGACAAGTTCTTTCATGGCTATAATGTTCATCCTATATCATCCACCTTAAATTATGTGCAAGTAGGGTTGTAAGTTAGTCGAGTTGTTTATTAGCCGCTCGCGAGTAAAGCTCGACCTGAGCTTAACTCGATTTTAAATTGAGACAAGTTCGAGCTCATACTAATTATCTGATGGTTCGTGTAGATGCTTAAGCCAATATCATATATACATATACAATCATATATATGTATATATACTGTAACTTATATATTATTATTTATATAATATATTATACATTATTTTTATATAGATTTAATTAAAATAAATAAATAAAGAAAATGGAAAAAAATTGCATCAATGTCGAGCACTAACTTTTTTATTTTTTTACTAGTTTGGAAACCCGCGTTTACATGGGCAAAATGACATAAAATCCTAAAGTTTATATGAGAAAATATTAATTTCATAAAGTGAATTATTAATACAATGAAAAAATAATATTGTTCATTTTAAATTTTGGAAAACCTCTTACATTAATTGTCTTATTAAAAATGTTATTGTCGTCGTAGCATATAATCTCAAATTCTTTTGAGTTAGAGTCGTGGTTGATCTTCTGTAAATTTTATATATTGAATATCTTATTAAATAGTATCCTTGTAACACTCGTGTAATACACGCTATTTGTAAAAATAATTAATTACAAATACTAAAAAATTAAATAAATAACAAATCACTCATTTTCAAAAATCATCAACTACTCAAAAAAATCAAACTACCCAAAAGAACTAATTAAAAGAAATATAGTAATTATAATCTTAGTTGCTGCCAACTGGTATTTGTTTTAAAAAAACAATCCGCAACTACAGAATTTCAACAGTTAGTAGATATTTCGATTACACAAATTATTAATACACAAAACTCAGTGAAATAGCTCGGAATCGCAAGAGAATGACAATATATCAATTTGACGGCAGTCGTCGACACTACAATAATTTTCAAAAATTGAAAATTCGCAATAAATTCAATACTAATAACAAAAGGGGCTCTAACTCAAAAGTAATAATAATAAAAAAATAATATTAAAGCAATAAGACATACAACAATACCGATTTTAAAAAAAAATAATAACATCGACATTGAAAATGAAAGAATGGATATATTAATAAATATCATCTCCCATACAAATGTTAATCCTAGTAGGAGGACATGGACGCATTGTGAATGCCATTAAGGCTATTTTTTTTCCACCATATGTAAATAGATTAATCTACTTCAATAACTTCAATTTATTTACAAAAGTTTGAAATATTGTGATTTTTAAACCAAACACTTAAGACGTATACAAGTTGACCCTAAAAATTTAAATGGTAAAATATATTTATATATACTAATAAGCTAGATGGTATAACTTTTATATATACATATCAATCAATCAACTAATACAGTCTATATTATCAAATTCAATAAGTATATAACTATGATAGTGAATTATAATTAAATGAAGTATAACAGGGTTTGTGGTAAACTCGAAAAAGAATAATTATTGGCAAGATAAACCATATTGACATCATTTATATTTTTAACATAAATTAACCAATTATAAGTGTATGGCTCATCGATGCAATCAAATAATATATAAATTGAAAGAAAATATGCATCGATAACATATTTGATGTAAATTTCATATATATATATATATATATATTAATTAGAAATACTTAAATATTAAAATTACTACAGAATACACACGGATTTATATTTTTTTAAACCAAGAAATGATATAAATTTCGAACTTTCATATCTAAATATACAAATTTATATAATTAATTAAATGTGTTTAGTTAAGTCATGAAAATTTAGATTTGATTGATTTAATTCAGGGATTGAACTTGGTGTGTTTTTAGATTAAACTTTAATTTATGGAATTTGTTTCATCTTTCTTTTAGTCCAAATAATATTTTAATACAATTTAAGAAACTCGCCAATCAACATTGAGTTTATAACCAAACAAAAATAAAAATAAAAATAATACTACCTCTTATAAATTTAAGAACATGTAAAAAACAACATAAGTTTTGAATAACTATGTCAATCGAATAATTGCTTGTTAATGAAATCAACTGTATTGACTCAATTTGTGTTAAGTTGAACAAGAGAATAAGTTTTGATTGACTTAATTTAAGAATTAATTTAGGTGTGGGTGTTTTTAAAATCAATTGTTAATTAAGGGAGTTTATGTCATCTTTTATTTAGTCCAAATAAAACTTGAATATAATTTAAGAAATTTCCTAATTAACATTAAATTTATATAAAAAAAACTCTTATAAAATTAAGAACATGTAAAGACGTATAATTTTGAATAATTAAGACCTCAATTTTGTCAATCGAATAAATATTTGTTAATTAAATTATTGACTCAACTTGGTGTTAAATTTATTAAGAGAAAAAATTTTGATTGGCTTAATTTAATGATTAATTTTAGGTTGATTTTAAATTAATTGTTAATTTAGAGAGTATGTGAACCATTTATTTAGTCTTATTGTAAATTGAATATAATATATGAAGTTCTTAAATTAACATCATTTGCCTTGAATTTAGAGAGGATATGGTTTGCTTTGAAAGCTTGATTCATATATTTTCTTTTTGTATTTCTGACCTTCTAGTTATTTCTAGTTATACTGATTATAAATTAACTAACTCAATTTTATTAATTATATTTCTATAATATATACAATTCAGTTATAAACATCCTTAGATTCCATTTTAGTTTTTTTTAAAGGATGAAATGAGTGATGTGTCTCAATCATATACAATAAAAATAACGTAATTGAAGAAATATGGTGAATTTATGGAATCTATTATTGTTGAATTTATAACTACACAAATTAGTTTTAGATAATAATGGGACGTTTGGAATGACAAAACTCTACATTTAATCTAATCATTTTAGATGATATTTGTTTTAATTTTTATTTAATCATTCCAAAAATTAATTTGAGATAAACATGAAAATCTATATTAATTAAGCGTAATCAATGGAACATTTAAGAAAATACTTTTTATGGGTAAATATTCGAATGATTTTTTTAGAAGCATAATACA
>BMAC01000287.1:254512-265633 GCA_014905375.1 Phtheirospermum japonicum | reverse complement strand
TTTCATTTATTGTATCATCAAGATCTTTGGCATTCAAGTGGATATCAGCATCCATGATAAGTAATTCTTCCCACTGATGCCAAGTGACACTAATTCAATCTTGACAAAGTTTAACATTGTAAATAACTATATCAAAAGAGCGTGCATATTATTAGTAATCTGACATTAAGGAGAATTTTATTTAAAGTATAAAAATGTGTAAACATACATAATATATATATATATATATATATATATATATATATATATATATATATATATATATATATATATATATATATGCTAACATAAAATAAATAAGGTAAAGAACAAGAACACGGATCCAAAAATCGTTTGTACCATAATCCATGGTAAAAGTTAATATGGTGAGTGCGATAATTAGAATAATGATTACTATTACTTTTCGTTCAAACATCTTGAAATTTCTTAATGTTGAGAATATATTAGGGAGATGAGAGAATATGAGGTAATTGTTGAGTATATTTTATAGAAACAAAAATACTATTGAAAATGACTACGGAGAGTAGAATGTAGTGTGATATTTTTGTATTATGTAATAGAATATTATTTATTTTCACGATACGTTACTTGATAAACCTTTCGAGCAGGTGTTTCAATGATCAAGTAGCAGGATCAATATATGAGAACTATTCACGCCACAATTCTCGATAAACCTTTTTAAGTAGGATACGAGATATTCATCCTAGTCACTACGGTCGTATTTGCCCAATTGACACATCTGAGGGAATCAATGTTGGACTTATTGGATCCTTAGCAATTCATGCGAGGATGGGTCATTGGGGATCTCTAGAAAGCCCGTTTTAGGAAATTTTGGAGAGATCAACGAGGTTACGACTGTTTTATTTATCACCAGGTAGAGATGAATACTATATGTTAGCAGCAGAAAATTGTTTGGCGTTGAATCAGAATATTCAGGAATGTGTGTTTCATAGTCAAGTAGCTAGATTAATAGATAAGAATTATTCACCCACAATACTCGGTGAACCTTTTAAGTGAGTGTTTCATAATCAAGTGGTAGAATAAAGCAATCTATTATCTTGCCAAGTATTATAGATGGTGACAGGGTTTCCTTTATCTATAATTATAGTGTTGTACGATTTTAAAATAATATGTATATTAATATAAAAGAAGTATATTTGGAAATATTCAATATAATTTAGATCATCATTCTAATAACGTGTTATGAGTACTTATTTATTTAACTTGCTTAATTATTCTTCGAGTATTACATATATGAAGGGAATAAGATAAAAAACATATAAAGATGATATGAGAGAAAATATGAACTTTAAAGCTTTGTCAAAGACTTGCCCTATCATTAATTAATACATCGCCATACATATATTTAATGAAATACTATTGGTATTTATTACAAGTAGGTAAGCATTTGCTTGAATAAGTCACGTATATTATGGGAAATAGATTTAGCCTACTACTAAATGGCACTTTTTTTTTTTGGCAAACAAATTTAAATTTAAATCCCATTGGATGCGTGAGTATGTTAATTTTCTTATTTAGAAGAGATATTTTCTTTGTTATTAGTAAAATACCTGGGAAAAAAAAAAGTCACGTATATTAATGTGAGAATTAAATATTTAAAAAAGTAAAACTTTTAATTACACCAAAAAAGAGGGACGGTCAAAGATCAAAACTGCCATGACCATCTATCAACAGACCAACAATACAAATAGTATAGTCCATTGCTTGTTACGGGGAAATTGCTTGTTCCTTCCCCGTAACGAACACAAATAATTTTAATTAATCAACTAACATTTGTGGGGTCGTAAGTCCACTTTCTCTACCTAAATTTCACAAAGAAATTGTCCATTCCACTTGGAAGCTTTCATCTAAATCATAGTTTTCTCCTAAATCAGCCCCCAAAAGAGTGGTAATCAATTGCACATATGCGGATGAGAGAAATTAGCATTGTAAATAATCGTTGAAATTAATATGAGATTAAGTCGTGCAAGTGATATACGAATTAACACGGTTGTTTCAATTAATACACCTCACCTCATTTCACATTCTGATTCACGAAGAAGTTGAGCTTTGTTATTCATTGTTGAACATTCCATAGTCTTGTGAGTTAATGTACTTAATTGGGCGAATGAAATTGAATAAAAACACATTTGATTGTTCAAGTTTTACAATGCAACTAACTTTTATGTTAATGTTAATTGTAAGGGGGAATTAACATAACTAATAACCCATATTATTTGCAGTAATATACATTGGAAACACACATATATGTAATCATGTAATTATTCGTGAAACATGGCATATCATTTTCATCTACAACCTCTGCTCAGTCGAGGGATGTCGGCAATGTAAAGGCCACCCCTTACGAAAGTAGCATAAATATTTTAACTATTGAGTATACTTTGTTTGACGTAGTTGTTAGTTTTTTTATTTGCCCTCATCCCACCGCACCGTGACAACTTCAACTAAATCACTAATTATTGCATATGTTTAGTCTTCTAGTTAACAACTTTTCCCTTCCATTTATTCTCAAAAATATAAACTTCATGTAAAAATATAAAGTCTTACCATATTTAGGACTTGAAACGAATTGTATTAGTAAGCCATTTTTGTCATGGCAACTGAGGGTGAATTCGTTCTGTTCCACAAACTCCTGCCAGCCGAGGGTGAAATCGGACAACCCCAAGAAGAGTCTTTTGGAGACGCCACTCCACCATACACCTCCCAATGGATTACGGAGAAGCAATTGAGGAGAAGCATGTCACGAATAGCATCTGCGGCGTTTATAAATGGAGCGTCAAATGTATAAAAATTTTGCCCAATCACTTATTCACAAACAAAAAAATTATATCCAACTATTATCTCCCCGGATATTCAATCCAACATACTCTTATGTTTTGTACTTTTTTTCCAACCAATTTCACCTCACTTGCGCCAAAACCAAAAACAAAAGCAGTATTTTGATACATTATTGTAAAAGTGATTCTAGGTAGGTGTTGCTGTGAGATTGTTGCTGAAAAAAGATATTCATTTTTCATGATAAAATACCCCAAGGCGGATCCAGGTGGAGTCGAACCACCATCCTCTCAATGCAGGTAGGCAATTGAGTGCTCTTCCAAACTTGAGCTTATGGAACCATCATATAATACCAGAAACAACTAGAGTGGCTACTCAAGTCTTTTCATGTCTTTTCATTTTAGCAAAGCACTCTGTTTGGCTTTACAAAGAAAAAAATCTAGATTTTTATTAGCTTCGGTTAGCAAGAGACTCCTTCAAATTAGCAATTTTTACAGAAGGTGCATTTTGGACAAATTTCTGGCACAATTTTTACAGAAGGCTACGAAAACCTCCCACAGTTCTTATGTTTTACCATCCATGTATTCGGTAAAAATGAACTTTATTTGTTTCCAGCAAAATTACACTTTACAGAAAAGGATAAAAAGTAGAAGTTTTTCAACAGTTACTACATCTAAACTTACCAAAAAACATCATCAATGTACCTGTTCCAGAAAGTAAACGCAGCAATCCAGCAAGCTGACATCCTAAAAGCAGCTGCATCCCAGCTCAATATTATAAAACATAACTGAAACACAACAATTTGCTAACAATCTCACACAATCTAGTTATTTTGAATCCCACGGCGGCTACAAGCCATTAAGATATAAATGCAAACAAATATCACTATCAAACTGAAAAAACAAAGTTTTAAAAAAAAGGTTCTAAACATTCAATTTACTCGCATCGCCAAGAAAGAGAGAAAATGACGCAAAGAATCCAAAGAACAAAAAATATCTTGCACGAAATGACTATACCCACTCCAGTCACATATTTAGACATGCTAAAGAAACAATCAGGATATCACTTGATGGTCAAAACTTCCTTATTCATCATAACAATCAGCAATCTGCCAAAACATACAGACATCTCCTTCCAACATCGATCCTCCAGCTCGCCAAAATCAGATTTGTCCATCTAGAACATACAAACCTTTACGCCAACAACATTATTGATATGATATCAATTTTAATATGTGAAATTTTAGTCTTTAAATCCTTGGTATTCATAACCCCTTGGTATTAAAATATCGTCTGAAAAATAGATAATTTAGTATTATTATATTGTATTAATAGTATTTAATTATGTATATTCTGAAGATATGATGAAAGAGATTGTGTCTTGCGAAGACATAGGATAGAGGTTAGGTTAAGTAAAATTGCGATCATATCAGTAATGTTGTTGGCGTAAAGGTTTGTATGTTCTAGATGGACAAATCTGATTTTGGTGAGCTGGAGGTTCGATGTTGGAAGGAGATGTCTGTATGTTTTGGCAGATTGCTGATTGTTACGATGAATGAGGAAGTTTTGACCATCAAGTAATATCCTGATTGTTTCTTTAGCAGGTCTAAATATGTAACTGGAGTGGGCATAATCATTTCGTGCAAGATATTTTTTGTTCTTGTGGTCATTTTCTCTCTTTCCTTGGCGATGCTAGTAAATTAAATGTTTAGAACCTTTTTTTTAAAACTTTGTTTTTTCAGTTTGATAGTGATATTTGTTTGCATTTATATCTTAATGCTTGTAGCCGCCGTGGGATTCAAAATAACTAGATTGTGTGAGATTGTTAGCAAATTGTTGTTGTTTCAGTTATGTTTTATAATATTGAGCTGGGATGCAGCTGCTTTTAGGATGTCAGCTTGCTGGATTGATGTGTTTACTTTCTGGAACAGGTACATTGATGATTTTTTTGGTAAGTTTAGATGTAGGAACTGTTGAAAAACTTCTACTTTTTATCCTTTTCTGTAAAGCATAATTTTGCTGGAAACAAATAAATTTCATTTTTACCGAATACATGGATGGTAAAACATATGAATTGTGGGAGGTTTTCGTAACCTTCTGTAAAAATTGTGCCAGAAATTTGTCCAAAATGCACCTTCTGTAAAAATTGCTAATTTGAAGGAGTCTCTTGGTAACCGAAGCTAATAAAAATCTGGATTTTTTTCTTTGTAAAATCTAATAGAGTGCTTTGCTAAAATAAAAAGACAAGAAAAGACTCGAGTAGCCACTCTTAGTTGTTTCTGGTATTATATGATGGTTCCATTAGCTCAAGTTTGGAAGAGCACTCAATTGCCAACCTGCATTGAGAGGATGGTGGTTCGACTCCACCTGGATCCGCATTGGGCATTTTATCATGAAAAATGAACATCTTTTTTCACCAACAATCTCACAGCAACATCTACCTAGAATCACTTTTACAATAATGTATCAAAATACTGCTTTTGTTTTTGGTTTGAGCGCAACGTTGAAATTGGTTGAAAAAAAAAGTACAAAATAAAAATTGTATATAAAGTTAGCGATTGAATATCCTGGGAGATAATGGTTGGATATAATTTTTTTGTTTGTGAATAAGTGATTGGGCAAAATTTTTATACATTTGACGCTCCATTTTAAACGCCGCAGATGCTATTCGTGACATGCTTCTCCTCAATTGCTCTCCGTAATCCATTGGGAGGTGTATGGTGAGTGCGTCTCCAAAAGACTCTTCTTGGGGTTGTCCGATTCACCCTCGGCTGGCAGGAGTTTGTGGAACAGAACGATTCACCCTCAGTTGCCATGACAAAAATGGCTTACTAATACAATTCGTTTCAAGTCTAAATATGGTAAGACTTTATATTTTTACATGAAGTTTATATTTTTGAGAATAAATGGAAGGGAAAAGTTGTTAACTAGAAGACTAAACATATGCAATAATTAGTGATTTAGTTGAAGTTGTCACGGTGCGGTGGGATGAGGGCAAATAAAAAAACTAACAACTACGTCAAACAAAGTATACTCAATAGTTAAAATATTTATGCTACTTTCGTAAGGGGTGGGCCTTTACATTGCCGACATCCCTCGACTGAGCAGAGGTTGTAGATGAAAATGATATGCCATGTTTCACGAATAATTACATGATTACATATATGTGTGTTTCCAATGTATATTACTGCAAATAATATGGGTTATTAGTTATGTTAATTCCCCCTTACAATTAACATTAACATAAAAGTTAGTTGCATTGTAAAACTTGAACAATCAAATGTGTTTTTATTCAATTTCATTCGCCCAATTAAGTACATTAACTCACAAGACTATGGAATGTTCAACAATGAATAACAAAGCTCAACTTCTTCGTGAATCAGAATGTGAAATGAGGTGAGGTGTATTAATTGAAACAACCGTGTTAATTCGTATATCACTTGCACGACTTAATCTCATATTAATTTCAACGATTATTTACAATGCTAATTTCTCTCATCCGCATATGTGCAATTGATTACCACTCTTTTGGGGGCTGATTTAGGAGAAAACTATGATTTAGATGAAAGCTTCCAAGTGGAATGGACAATTTCTTTGTGAAATTTAGGTAGAGAAAGTGGACTTACGACCCCACAAATGTTAGTTGATTAATTAAAATTATTTGTGTTCGTTACGGGGAAGGAACAAGCAATTTCCCCGTAACAAGCAATGGACTATACTATTTGTATTGTTGGTCTGTTGATAGATGGTCATGGCAGTTTTGATCTTTGACCGTCCCTCTTTTTTGGTGTAATTAAAAGTTTTACTTTTTTAAATATTTAATTCTCACATTAATATACGTGACTTTTTTTTTTCCAGGTATTTTACTAATAACAAAGAAAATATCTCTTCTAAATAAGAAAATTAACATACTCACGCATCCAATGGGATTTAAATTTAAATTTGTTTGCCAAAAAAAAAAAGTGCCATTTAGTAGTAGGCTAAATCTATTTCCCATAATATACGTGACTTATTCAAGCAAATGCTTACCTACTTGTAATAAATACCAATAGTATTTCATTAAATATATGTATGGCGATGTATTAATTAATGATAGGGCAAGTCTTTGACAAAGCTTTAAAGTTCATATTTTCTCTCATATCATCTTTATATGTTTTTATCTTATTCCCTTCATATATGTAATACTCGAAGAATAATTAAGCAAGTTAAATAAATAAGTACTCATAACACGTTATTAGAATGATGATCTAAATTATATTGAATATTTCCAAATATACTTCTTTTATATTAATATACATATTTATTTTAAAATCGTACAACACTATAATTATAGATAAAGGAAACCCTGTCACCATCTATAATACTTGGCAAGATAATAGATTGCTTTATTCTACCACTTGATTATGAAACACTCACTTAAAAGGTTCACCGAGTATTGTGGGGTGAATAATTCTTATCTATTAATCTAGCTACTTGACTATGAAACACACATTCCTGAATATTCTGATTCAACGCCAAAGAATTTCCTGCTGCTAACATATAGTATTCATCTCTACCTGGTGATAAATAAAACAGTCGTAACCTCGTTGATCTCTCCAAAATTTCCTAAAACGGGCTTTCTAGAGATCCCCAATGYCCCATCCTCGCATGAATTGCTAAGGATCCAATAAGTCCAACATTGATTCCCTCAGATGTGTCAATTGGGCAAATACGACCGTAGTGACTAGGATGAATATCTCGTATCCTACTTAAAAAGGTTTATCGAGAATTGTGGCGTGAATAGTTCTCATATATTGATCCTGCTACTTGATCATTGAAACACCTGCTCGAAAGGTTTATCAAGTAACGTATCGTGAAAATAAATAATATTCTATTACATAATACAAAAATATCACACTACATTCTACTCTCCGTAGTCATTTTCAATAGTATTTTTGTTTCTATAAATATACTCAACAATTACCTCATATTCTCTCATCTCCCTAATATATTCTCAACATTAAGAAATTTCAAGATGTTTGAACGAAAAGTAATAGTAATCATTATTCTAATTATCGCACTCACCATATTAACTTTTACCATGGATTATGGTACAAACGATTTTTGGATCCGTGTTCTTGTTCTTTACCTTATTTATTTTATGTTAGCATATATATATATATATATA
Source organism: Phtheirospermum japonicum (assembly GCA_014905375.1). Lineage (NCBI taxonomy): Eukaryota > Viridiplantae > Streptophyta > Magnoliopsida > Lamiales > Orobanchaceae > Phtheirospermum > Phtheirospermum japonicum. Next base: position 257,671 of record BMAC01000287.1, on the reverse strand, counting down.
TATATATATATATATATATATATATATATATATATATATATATATATTATGTATGTTTACACATTTTTATACTTTAAATAAAATTCTCCTTAATGTCAGATTACTAATAATATGCACGCTCTTTTGATATAGTTATTTACAATGTTAAACTTTGTCAAGATTGAATTAGTGTCACTTGGCATCAGTGGGAAGAATTACTTATCATGGATGCTGATATCCACTTGAATGCCAAAGATCTTGATGATACAATAAATGAAACAAAGGAAACATCAACTCAGGATAAGACAACGATTATGGTTTTCCTTTGCCACCACCTCCATGAGGGTCTGAAAATTGAATACCTCATGATCAAAGATCATGCAGATCTTTGGAAATTATTAAGAGATGATATGACCATCTAAAAATGGCCATCCACCCGAAAGATCGGTACAAGTGGATAACACTGCGATTTCAGGATTTTAAATCCATTAACGAATATAATTCGATCATGTTTTGAATTAGTTCAAAGTTGAAATTATGTGGAGATGATATCACTGAATCTGATATGCTTGGAAAGATATTCTCCACATTTCATTACCATGAGCAAGGACTCAATAAATATTCTAAACTAATTTCATATCTTTTGTTGGCTGAACCAAATAACGAACTGTTAATGAATAACCACGATTCTCGTCCCATTGGTTTGGCCCATACAATTGAGGCAAATGTAACATTATCTAGTAATAATAACGGGCGTGGTTGAGGTCATGACATGAGTCGTGGACGTGGACTTGGATGTGGTCGTGGACGTGGATATGAACGAGGAAGATGAAAAGGTTCTCAACCAACTTATCGTAATTATAACATGGTCTTCGTCGATCTCATTCAAATCTATCTCTAACATCTCGGCCACCCTGTTCAAAAATTCTGTGTCGTCCTCGACGCTTAGCTCATCTAGCACAGTGATCCCCTTAAGCTCGTGAACACAGGAGGCAATCGGGTCAACAAACGAGAAATCTTCATTCATGTATGGCGAAGGAGTGTTGTGGATATCTTTTAGTGAAAATGTGATTGTCTCGCCCATCACGGATAAGGTCATCATCCCTTTGTGTACGTCAATTAGAGTACGAGAAGTGGACATAAATGGTTGACCAAGCAAAATGGTATGTTCAGTGCCCTCCTTCGGAACCTCGCCGACATCCAGTATGACGAAATCGACTGGAATCACAAGCTCGCCAACTTGAACTAGAACATCCTCGACTATGCCGAGTGGTTGTCTAATTGATCGGTCCGCCAATTGTAGCCGCATCGTTGTTGGTCTCATTGTCCCCAAATCGAATTCCTTATAAAGGGAATAAGGCATCAAGTTGATTCCTGCTCCAAGGTCAAGCATGCCTCGTGCTGTCTATCCATTTCCCAAGGTGATGGTTATGCAGAAACTGTCGGGGTCTCTCTCCTTTTTGGGTAGTGGCCCTTTGCATATGGCGCTTACTTTCTTGGTTAATTTAACTTGCTGAAGTGTCTCCAGACGCCGTTCCCTCGCGACTAATTCCTTGAAAATTTTAACGTATGCGGGCATCGTCTTGATTACGTCTAAAAGAGGGAGATTAATGTTGACGTTCTTGAGTAGATTTTGGCTGGGCGTAGGCGACTTGGGAAGGGAACCTTGTCTCGAATAGTGGATGGCAATGCCTTCGGTTGCTGAGTCGGAGACTTGGTGGAATCGTCATTTGTTATAGGAATGGGCACTTGATTCGGGGACTTCCCTTTTAACGACCCAGGAATGTAAGGATTTGGTGACTTATGCATTTGGTCTACCGGTTTAGGGTCATCGTTCGTAGGCAGCCCCTCATTTGCAATATTAGTGTCCTCTTTGTTCTCTTCTTCGACTCCATTATCTATCGTCTTCCCACTTCGTAAAATATGAACCGCGGAAGCTTGCTCGGGTTGGCTTGGAAACTTCCCTTTTTCATTGTCATGTTTGGCCATGAATGTCGCCATTTGACCCATCATTTTCTCTAAGTTCTTCACGCTCTTAGATAGGTCATCCAAGACCTCTCCTTGCTTATTTACTTGTGTGTTCAGATTTGTCAGTCCATCCCTATTTCTGATTGTCTCGGTGACTTGGTTCTGTTGCCAAATTAGCAGCTGATCGTTCGGCTGTATAGGAGTAGGTGTCGGCCCAGCTGGTAGTGATTTGCTCGGTGGTGGCGGTGTTGATTTCGTTTGTGCTGGGGTGAAATGTGGATTTTTAGGGGCCCATTTTAAGTAAGGAGAGTTACGATTTGCATTGAATTTGGGGTTTGTCTGAGGCCTGTGCTCATAGGTTGGAAGATCTATGTTGCGTAATTGATCCTTGATGGCGTGCGCTTCAGCGTCAGTATCTTCGTGATACCCCATTGTACATGAATCCACCGAATGCCCTTGCTCTCCACAATGGTTACATGCCTCGAAGGTCTCGTTACTTGGCACCTCATTTGCCTCGTTAACCCTTATCTTTCGTGGTCTAGAGCTCGTTTGCCTCGACTTTTCGCTCATTCTTTCAAACAGTCGTTTGGCCTAGGTTGCCGTCAAATACCCAAAATCTCCTCCAGCCGCTACTTCGACGTTATTTTTATAAGAGTCCAAAAGGCCTTCGTAAAACAACTGATTCACCATTCCCGGAGAGTTGTGATGATGTGGGCAAGCCTGCAATAAAGATTTGAAACGTTCCCACGCTTCGTGAAACAACTCCCCGTCTTGCTGGACAAAGTTGGCTATTTGTCTCCTTATGTGGCCTGTCGTCTGATCCGAGTAGTACAGATTAATGAATTTGTCGCTCACCATGGGCCAGTCGACCAGAGACCTCGGTTCTAGTGAAAGTAGCCAAGATTTGGCTTTGTCCTTCATGCAGCTAGGAAAGCACACCATTTGAAGGTCCTCGTGATGAAGTTCCGGGGACGGAATCCTACTAACTTCAGCATAAAACTCCTTGAGGAAAGTCAAAGGATCTTCGTTGGCGAGGCCGTGAAATGTCGGGAGGTTGTTGATGATATGAGGTTTCAACTCGAAGTCTCTCGCAGTTCTACCCAACACAATTGCAGAACTATAGGGACCCACTTGAGGAGTCGTGAACTCTCTTTGTCTTGGTTCGCGTGCCTCCCGTTGGTATCTTTCTTGGTGATTTGGCCTCGCGTAGTT
>BMAC01000287.1:223462-238779 GCA_014905375.1 Phtheirospermum japonicum | reverse complement strand
TATTAAATATTCAATTTAGAATTGTAATATTTAATTGTTGATAATTATGATATTAATTTCTATTTGATAGAAATTATTTAATTAAACTAAATTGGATTTGAATTTAATTATCTATGTTATATTAATAAAAGTACTTGGGCTAAAATTGTTTTGGACTCATGTCTTGGAGAGTCCAACCCTTTTGAGGATATGGTTCTCTTATGTACCTAGTATAAATATAACATAAAGTCATAAYTTGTTTTTTGAACCATAATGATACAACGATAAAATAAGAGAGTTTTTAGAAAACATAAATCCTAGTTTTGAGATTGGGAGTTCTTGAGTTTTCGTGAGATTTTCTAGCTTTCTTCACGATAGCAATACAATGGAGTTGGATCTTGCAGTCGGAGAATTAATCGCGTGGATACCATAGTATTGAATTCGGACCTGAATTTACTGTAAGGGTTGAACTCGGACCTGAATTTACTGTAAGGGTTTCATGCTTTTATTTCGTTTATTTATTATATAAATATATTCGTTCACAGGATGGATCTGTTGGATTCAAAATTTTAAAACTTCCGCTGCACGAGTATGGTGTTCGTCTCTACGAATTCCAATATAACGTGGCCCTCATGTGGACGAGGATGCCATGCTGTATGAACTTTCTTTCTAACTATGTGATTATCTATCCAACATCTTGAAACACTTTTATGATCTAATTCAATATCCAATGCATGTTGTCTTCTGCAAATGGGCCCGACCTTGATACAACATTCGCGTAAAACTTACCATGAAACCGTACAGATGACAATCATTAACGAGACTTGTACGTAATGTTTGTTTTGATACAACATACACAATCAGCAAAGTTGAACATACCATACACAAGATTACATCTCTAGTATGAAGGTCGCACAACACAATTACACAAAACAAAATACATCTTCACAAATATAGATGCATGCAACGTCACACATACAAACGCGAGAGGTATGAGATCTCATCTCAGACAAGCTGGCTATGGTGAATAGTCATTGGAACCTCTACATGTGGACGAATGATCTCGAGGCTTGCCACGTGTAAGACTCTCCGACCGCCGAGTACCCGAACTGCGTGATGCACTATCGCTATCCGATCTTGGGTGTGCCTGATTGACCGAATTCTCTGAAAGACGATCACTGTTCTCTGTCCACGCATGCCAGGGCCTGGATGATTCAATCGGGTCTTCGCAGTCGTCTGAATCATCAATAATGATTATTATGGCTTTTCCCCTGGTAATTGCTTTGTCCTTCATATTCGGGGCCTTGTTAGCGGTAGTGCCAATTGCAGGAGAAGCACCCGGGAGTAGTGCATCATACATCCCCCTGAACAGTGTTTGGAGTTGATGCCGGTTCGGATCACCATGCTTCTGTAGGCAGGAGCGAAAGGTTCGTGCTGTGTCAAACACGGCATATCGACACAAGGACTTTTACGAAACCAAATTACAGTAGAGTAATTTTGAATGATAGAATGGTGGTTTTACATATTTATATAATTGTTAGTTATTTTTACCTCGAAAATGGTGTCCCAAATGCTTGAAGGTGACGCCAAGGGTATTCAAAGCCGGGCAATACTGCACACCATGCTTTCTAAGAACATAACGAAATGCACGGAATCGTGTGCGAACCAAGTTCAGTTTGTCATTGTAGTCAGCGTAGGTAAAGTAAGTACCTAAATTATGGTTTAAATTGCTGGTTGCAAAGACGATGGCCTTGTGCCAATTTTCAGCTTACTTGAACAAACCCCGGTGACATGTTCGATTAGCAAGTAAATGAAATGGTTGTCCACTTCCACCGTCCACCGGTTTGTGTAAAAGAAATGTTGTTGGGAAGCTGGGTGAGGGAATGGGTGTGGAGCAGTGGTATCAATTCTCTTCATTTTAGTTATTAATGAATTGGAAGCTGTAAACTATGTCCATCTTCATAGTTATACGTACAGTAAATGCATAGATTCGTGGTCAATACATGCGTATACTTTAAATGATGGCAAGACTAAATTTATTCTGAAAAGCTGGATTGAAAAGAATATATTCTCTGTGCCCTGTCACCCATCACCCAACTTTAGCCTTTGTCTTATCAACATGGAGCCTTCTGTAAGGGAATTTGTAAGCATCCATCGTGTGGAATACAGTAGAAATGAGGATCACACCGTAACTAACATAGCTAATAAGCATCCATAAACTTATTAGTCGTTCAATGACAATTAATATTGAAATCAGTTTCACATATTTGACATCACAGAGAAATTAGCAATGACTCCAACCATGAACCCATATATTGGTCCTTACGTTTAAAAAATAAATAAATAAATAAATAAAAACTACAACATAAGCGAGGGCTGTCAATGTACACGACCTCATTAACTTTTGTCATAAACTCTTAGCTAGCTGGCCACAGAGTATAACATAGTGGCGTGTTTCAAAAAAAAAAAAAAATCGCAGAAATATGATCGTCATTGTTATAACACACGCAAGCCGGGTGCAAGGTCTGCTTCTGTCCAGTTGAACTTTATATCTTTCACACTCAGACGTGGAGGAGAGTAGCTGCTGTCGTAATTCCAAAACCAACTGACTCGTTGCGTCTTCGGAGGGTCATCGATGAAAATGAATAACTTACACTTGTTAGCCTGCAAAACACCAACAATTATATGCATCAGTTACAGTTGTTATCTATTTTGGTCAGCGCTCCACAATTCTATTATTGTAACATAACCGCATGTGAGAGGAGATACCGTGTAGATAAAATTACCCCTCTATTAGGACCCGACAAAAAGCATCGATCCGGATTCCTCCGGGTCCTGGACACTTGAACTCGTAAAGGCAAATTACAGTAGCATTCAGTCGGAGTATACGCTTACATGTTGGACATCGGAACCAATGTAGTGGTGAGGTTGCGAACGATGAGCCGTGTGACGTACTCATGGAACTACAAATAAAAGAGAGTTTCTATAAAATATTGGCAGCTAGACACACGTTATCAAACAATACGTGAATACACATCGACCACGAACCGATCTACTAGAGGCGCACGTAAAATTTTAATACATTCGAGAATATACCGTATTATCACACAGTACGTGGTTCGCTAGTTACAATCCAAACTCAGTCTCCATTCTTGGTTCTTCTGCAAAGTGTAATACATTTTTGCAAAGTCAAATTGTTCCAACAATTGGAATGACTCCTTTTTCATATTTAATTTTGGACTCCCTCAAATGAACCCTGCATACAATCGTGAAAAAAAGGACCCGAAATACAATGTCTTTCCAAAACCTTATCGACCCAGTTGTTGAACTACCGATTGATCCAAAGAAAAGTATGAACATTTGGAATTAAGATCACAAAATGGAATGACTGAATAAACACAGGTTCGTCTAATTACTAGCCCAATAAACAAATGCAATGAAAAGATAAACTTGAATCCCTAAACACTTTACAATCTGCTAAAATTAGCTAGAAAATATCTCGACTTTATTTGAGCATGTCGTTTGCTTCGATCAACTTCACGCCGACGGACCCTGGATTACACCATCGATGGGCTGCGACTTATTCCTCAAAAATTGGTTTGTGGCAACAAATCGGGGTTGTAGAAGAATTGTGGAGGAGAAAACCCCCCTTTCTATCTGTAAACTATATGTGATGAGGGGCATGGTAGTCAATTACCACGGTAATTGAAACAATCACTAGAAACAAACGATTATTAGGACAGTAAACTCATGGTTTCGTAAGGGTCCAATCAAAAGCATCAAATAAGGTGCAAATACTATCTTAACAGGGTAATCATATTACTATAAACTAATTAGTCATATTCCATCGCGAGTATCAAACGTGGTGTATGGGTATTAGTTATAATATTTACCTGATTAGGCACTAAATTATGAGCAAATTCACGAGTATATGTATGCTTGCGCTTATTTTATATTTAAAAATGAACTTATGGGTGGTTTACCAAAGCAAGAGGGCTTAAAACAAAATTACGGAACATCGCTAATAAGCATGCGTAACATGTTGAAACACGTTGCATCTTTCCCTTATTCCCGTTCGATTACACCGCCCTACCCTATATCCATAGTCAATGACGCTTATCCAACCGTCGAAATATCCCACATCACTCAATTTCAGCCGTCCGATCACTTAACGCTCTCTATAAACAGTCCTTATCGCTCCTTGTTTATTGTGCCTTTTGTCAGATATACAATTAGTTTCTTTTCCCTCTGTTTTCACCCAAAAAAAATTCCCATCAAACTCTTCGCCTTATTGTTCGTTGTCGGCGGAGACTTGGCCGGGCGTTGGATTTGCTGAGCATCCGGTGGGTCTCCTTATTGTTTTCAGTTGATCATGCAGGTATCTATCTTCCTTGATATGATCTTATTATATGCAGCTTTTGGTTAATTGTGTTCGATCTTAAAATTGCTTAAATAACAATTATAAGATACACGTATATACCCCATCCAACGCATAAGAACTCCTTTAGTCTCCTTTATATACAGCAAATTGACTCAATTGTTGTTGTGCCCCATTGAATAAATCCTTTTGAGCTATGTTTGGACTATGATTTGTCAGAATTCTGAGTCCCGATATTCAAAATTGTGTTTGTGAATAGTAAGAATTATTGTTTGATTGTATGATTCCGAATCATAACCTTTATCATGTCAGTTAAGTGGATGATTTTGTGTTATTAATTTGTATGTAAATGTCAAATTATGTCTAAAAAGTTGATGATGTTGTATTATTAGTATTTAATTATTTAAATATAATAAATATAGGATAAAAGAGGTGTGAATTGGATTATATGATAGTAGTTCCGAATTCCGAATTCAGTCAGTATTTTCATTGCTAGAACAAAGATGGCCTTATAGAGTGAATGGTCTTAAAACAGATCAAAAGATTAATATTAGGTTCATTGTCTAAATATTCGATTATATTTCTTTAACTAATGCTATCGATGGACTGGACCTTTCCTTAACTAAGTTTACAAATACACTGGACATTATAAACAATGATAAATTTTTGTAATTATATTTGTATGAATACTTATTAATTTATCTATTATTTAAAATCTCTTTATAATAATAAATTTTGTCGGTCCTAACACTATTAATTTATAGAGGTTTAATTGTATTTGTTTCTTGTGTGATCTTGATTTGTCTGTTTCCTTTTCCATCTTGATTTGTTGATTTCCTTTGTGAACTTGAATTTTGTTTGTTTCTTCCACGGAATGATCTGTTGTTGACTCCTATTACCTTTTGTTGCCTTTTGTTTGCAATTTCCAGTTGTCGAGTCTCATGTCTTTGCATGGACTGGTCTCTACCGTCTTCAAAAGATACATCTGTTGCTAAGTATTTCGTTTGTGAAATATTATGTAAGTAGAGAGAATAGAGATGTGAGTTTAGGGGAATGATACTGTCTGACCTTTGCCATGATGGGTGCACTCGCGTGGCAGGTCACCACTTAATAAAATTTTTGTTTTTTGTGTTTCGAGGGGAGATGGCACAGGGTTTTGCCTGGCTCTCTCCTTCCGTGTGTGTGGTTCTCTCACTCACTCACTCAATCCCTCCCCCCCCCCTCCTTGCACATACACTGTTACATTCAGTTTCATTACTCAACATCCAACACGGGTTCAAAAATCCCTAACTACTTCACGGAGGAATCATACACGATGCAAGCATATGGGTAAAAATCTGAACCATCAACTTTGCCAAGGTACAAATTGAAACACACTATTTTAAATTAGTTTGATTAAATCTTGGAGATTGTTAAGTTGAAACTTTAAATTCCAACTTCAAATCGACATATAGAAATTCCATATTAGCATTACACATCTTTCTTCCTAACGAGGGAATAAATGGTTTATACGACTATGGTGCGTTTATTAGATTGTTATGTTATAAATTTTAAATTTTATATTATTTGGACTGGGTGCACAATTTCCATAAAATGTTGACATCTTGGGTTTACTAGACATTTTGACTATAAATTCTTTAAATTCCAACTTCAAGTTTCTTGTATGTGTATCGGACAATTTACACGTTTCAATAAGTGTTTTCCGTGGAGTTGTTTTCCAGTGTACATATTATGGAGTTTGTACCACTGCTGAAGTTGTGGTGGACGAGCTATTACCATTTTGTGTGATGTAGTTGGATTCAAGGCATGTTTGTAGTAGGCAGGCAATCTGATTGTGGCGAATCGCTAGAGCTGGGAGCTGGGAGGTTCTATGTCAGATGGAAATGTATGTTTGTTTAAACTTTGTGAAAAATGTTGAGGTGTGAGCTGAGGCGAATGAATGATTGATACTGTTACTGATGGCATCAACGACCTTTGCCATGATGGGTGCGCTCGCATGGCAGGTCACCACTTAATAAAATTTCTTCTTGTGTGTTTCGAGGGGAGATGGTACGGGGATTCGCCCGGCTCTCCTCTCTTCTGCGTCGTTTTCTCTCTTCTTCTCTATTGTTTCTTGGCATCACACTCAGTTCATGATTCAACAACCTATCAAAGTCAACTATCAAATTGGGGTCGCCCGAACTAAAACCCTTGGCCAGCAAATGGTCAAAACAACCCTAATCACTTTGCAAGAAAATCACCGACTGTGGAACCATAAACAATGCAAGAATATCGACTTCGTCCGAGGTACAATTTTGACACTCATTATTTTTTCCAGATAGGATGCATCTGCTTGAGATAGCAATTTCATCAAAAGAATTTTAAGTCGAATATTTCAATTTCATCATCTGAATTGATTTAATTTCTCTGCCTGAAATATTAACTTAAGAAAAATTTGATAGTTGGCATTTTTATCATTCTTGCATGTGCCAAATCGCGACAATAAGTGAAGGTTTGTGTTGGGCTTTGCAAGAGTTTTTCAGCTTGAACCCGAACATCTTTGATATCCACTTATCCATAGTAGTGTCTGTCATTGTTAAATTATCTACTATTGATATTGATTCTGTAGGGGTTTCCCCCCGAGTGTTATGAGTAAAATTTAGATTTGGTAAATTATCTACTATTGATATTGATTCTGTAGGGGTTTCCCCCTGAGTATTACAAGTAAAATTTAGATCATATCAGTAATGTCTTTTGCATAGACTTATATGTAATAGATGGATAAATCTGATTTTGGCGAGATGGAGGTTTGATCTTGGAAGGAGATATATATATGCAAGTTTGCTGCTACACGTTGGCAGATTGCTGATTGTTATGACGAATGAGGAACATCCTGATTGTGTCTTTACCATGTTTAAGTTTTGACATGTAACTGGAGTTTGCATAATATATATATATAATTTTTTCTTATGGTCTTTTTCTCTCTTTCTTCGGGGATAGGACTCTTTTTTTTTCTTTTTATAGAGAGATGGTAATATCAGTTTGCATTTATTTATTTCCTTATGCTTGTAGCCGGTATGTGGGATTTGAATAAACCAGATGTTGTGAGTTTGTTAGCAATGGTTGCCGTTCCAGTTAATTTTTTATATTCTTGAGCTGTGATGCAGTAGCTTTAAGGATGTCTTGCTGGTTTGATGCGTTTACACTCTGGTACAGGTACATTTGATGACGGGTTTAATTTTGGTATGTTTAGTCGAATTATTTAGGAATTGTTTCTGTAAATTGGCGTTAATATTGCAGGAGATAACGTAAACAAAAATGGTTCAAAATAAAACGTGTTTCTCCTAACCGTAACACATGGATGGTTAAACACGAGATGAATTGTGGGACGTTTTATGAAACATTCTGTAAAAATTGTGCCAGAAACTTTTGTCCAATTACGCACCCTTGTTCTTTTTCTTTCTTTCTTTTTTTTTTTTTTAAGGTTTCTTGTTCTCTAGTGTTTTCATAGTCTCATCATCACTTTTGTATTTAACCCACTTTTTTCATTCTACATTCTAATCATTTATTATATTGTATCTCCATCTTACTATAAAGTACAATCACATCATTCATCAATTGTATGCTCTCATATGGTTCATATGTATTAGTTTCGTGTGCTAGCATTAGACTTTTAAGGTTTTTCTTGAAACTTTATTTCTTATAATTTGTGTTTGGGATTTATATTTTTTGTAACCTTATTTTATTTTTTACAAATCGAGTTGATCAGGAAGGCATGTATTTGTTGCATTTTGTTTATTTGTTATTTGAATAGTAAGATTTCTGAATTACTATTCCAAATGGAAGGTAAATGAATGGTAAACCGGGCTTTTGCAAAATGTGATCGGATAAAATTGTGTTGGTATTTGTTGGTTGGTTAATGGGTACATTATAGTTATTTTTTTAGTATAAATGCTCTGGTAAAATGAAATGAGAGTTTGTTTCTGGGTATGATATAATATGGTTCCATAGCTCAATCTGGAAGAGCGCTCAGTAGCCATCGCGCGTTGAGAGGTTGGTGGTTTGACTCCACCTGGTTCCGTCTCGGGCATTTTAACTTGAAAAGTGACATTTTTCATCATAAATTCCCGGGAAAACTCAAAAAAGAACTTTTAACTTGAAAAGTGAGTGTTCTTACACTACTCATTTTAATTCTCTCACATCAATATCTAATTAATATCACTCCCACATTAATATATCAAAACTAGCGCAATACCCGTGTTGGGTATATATATAAAAAACAATATTCATACATATATACATTCTCTTATTGAATATTTAAATATTACGTAAGTTTTAAGATAACATATATTAACAATAATAAATTGAAACAAACATGAGTATTGGGAGCATTGGGAGAATTATTAACAATAATAAATTGAAACAAACATGAGTATTGGGAGCATTGGGAGAATGTGAGATGTATTAAAATGATAGTGTATTGGAAAACTTGTTACGTGTTTGGTTTTATCTTTAGAAAAATTAACAATAAAAATGATTTTTAGAAACAAGAACAAATATTCTGTCACTTTTAGAAACTTGTTTCTTGTTCTCGAGTGTTTTCATAGTCTCATCATCACTTTTATATTTAAATAAATCACATTTTTCATTCTACGTTCTAATCATTAATTATATTGTATCTCCATCTTACTATAAAGTACAATTACATCATTCTTCAATTGTATGCTCTCATATGGTTCATATGTATTAGTTTCGTGTGCTAGCATTAGACTTTTAAGATTATTTTTGAAACTTTATTTCTTTCCAAAAACAGAACGTGGAATGAGTCCTTTTACTTTGCATTCTTTTTATTTGAAAGTAGAGTTTAATTAGTTTTGGGATCTAAAAAAAAGTTGAGTAGAGTCGAGCTGATTGTAGGAATGCTCAAGTTAATGACTAATAAAGAATATATAAAGAGTTGTGAATCTGTATCTATATATATATATATATATATAAAAAGGCTAGTGTTTCTAAATATGTTTTCCAAGATTTTCCCGCTCATTTTACTTACTATTTATAGTAAGCCATATTTATTATTTATGTAATTATTTGTGTAATACTTATTTGGAGATCATGACTTATTTAAAGAAAAATTTAAATATATAGAAGAATCATGTATAATTATATATAAAATATGAAAAAAATAAAAATAATATAAAAAAACTCTGAATAAAATATAATATAAAAAATTAAAATAAATATATAAATAAATTTAAATAATTAGTTAATAAATCTGAAAAACAAAAAATAAATAAATAAAACATAAGTATTTCCAAATGCAGTAAAAAAATTTAAAAATATTAATATAACATATAGATAAAAATATAAGAACTTAAAATAAATTATAAATATTATTTAATAAATACGAAACAAAACTAAAAACTCAATAACCGAATAAAACTAACGAGAAAAACCATAAAATAAGTTAAATTAACTTAAAGTTTTCATAATTAAATCTAAAAATATAAAATAAAATTAGAAAATAATAATATCAATTACAAAAATATTATATATATATATAAGAAATTTGAGAAATATAATATAAATATATAATATATAATCTATAAATAAATATAAATACTTAGTTTATAAAACTGCAGAACTTGGAAAAGTAGAATCAAAATATTAATATGTCAAATGATATCAAATAAATTTGTTTTATTATAAATAAATATTAAAACTTATTACTAAAATACAGGTATTTATTTATAATACAAAAAATGAAAATAAAAACCAAACTAATATTATAAAATTAATATGAATTCATAGCTAAAAAAGAAAAAAAGAAACCATTGAAGAGGATATAAAATTATGAACTAAGTATAAATATAACAAAAAATACAAGAAGTATAAATTAATATAAACAAAATTGAAAAAAATATGAATAAAAAATAAAAATTTATTAATTTTAAAAATTTACTTAATAAGTTTGTTAAAGGGAAAAAAGATATTATAAGTACAACCAAAAAATTTTTGCAACGAAGACAATATAGATAGATAGATAGATAGATAGATAGATAATAAGCGATACAAGGACAAATCTGCTAAAGTCATATCTTTCAATTTTCTATACGTAATTCGGCTAAAATCCGTATGACCCAAAACGTGTCACAAACTTGAAAATGACACTTTTTTTTTTATTTTTCTAAAAAAATTAGAAATTGTATTATGAGCATAAGTGAAAGGTAAATAACTTTATACAATTATTTGATTAAAATTTGAAATCAATATTATACGTGGACAGAACGAAAAGAAATGATTAAAGAATCGCATTATATAAAGAACTCAATACATTATTTTAAAATTATTATCTAAACAATTATTTATGAATATTTTTATTTATTAATAACTTTTGACTAATTACTATGATTTTATGTATTTATCGTTAGAAATCCACACATAAATGATTTATTACTCTTGATTTTATAATTACTTACGTATAAATTATATATATATATTCTAATTATTTATCGGGTTCATCAACTGAGATAACTTAATGTTTAACTCAATTACTCAGTGGCTATCCCGAGTTAATTACCGATCTGATTTCTAAAATATTAACTATAATAAAATAGAATACAAAGGCCCATAATTAAATTTGTAATACGATGCCTCATTTATTTGGTATTTCTTTGTTCATTTTTGTAGTATTTTATATATTTTTATAATATTTAAATATTATTTAGTTTCTAGATTTAGGAGATAATTTTTTATAATATAACTTTAATTAAGTATATTACTTTCTATTTTAAAATGTTTTAAGATTTATTTTTATTATTTATAACTTCTTGATCTTTTTTATTATTTTATTATCAACTTTCAATAGATAAAAAAACTATTTAAAATTAATTTATATATATTTTTTTAATTTACTTTATAACTATCGCCAATTTATTCTTTCAATGTCTTTAAAATAAATATTTAGAAATTAACTATAATCTTATTATATTTCTATCTGATTTCAAAATACTATCATATATATTATATTATATTTTTTTATTTTATATTTTATTTTATTTTAGAAATTATTAAGAATCATTTAGAATTAGAACGCATATGTCATATTTATTTAACTGAATTCATAATTTTGATTTATTTTATTATTTTTATCATTTTAAGTGGATTTTTTTTTTTACTTTTAGGATTTAGTAAATGATTATTCAGGATTTAAATTATTTTTAATTTATTCTTGAGCATCACTATTCCAAAAATTAATCATTTGCTCCGCATACGTATTTCAAAGAGTGTAATCAATTTTTTTTCCACTAAAGAAAAAGGCTTTTAAGTACACTTGTATAGATATTCTTCTATTATATTCTTATACTTATTACAAATTACCTAACGTTTCGGAGATGTATCGTAACTCTCTTTGTTAACACAACATAACGTTCCATCTCATATATATCATCACAAGCATATACTTCTGCAATTACAGCTGCAATTCAAATTGTTTATTCCATATGAACTAATGCACAACATATAGAAATTGTAGAAAATAATTATAATAACATAAATTTTACAAATAATTTAAATGAATTAAAATCATTATATTTCATATAGAATAAACATACCAACAAATAATTTGTCATAGCGAGAATCAGTCTTAATTTCAGAAAATTTCACAAAATTGAATCGTATTGGTGCTAAGGAATGTAGAGCCCTCAGATGTGAATTTGCGAAATTCCAGGAGGTAAGTGTGACTGGTGGCAATAAACTCATCATTATTCTGAGCTATTCCAAAATTAGAGATGATATAGAAACCTCCTTCTTTAATTTTTTTTTTCATTTTCGGGACTTGGAATCTTTTATCCGTGCCTGGATTTTAGTGTGTTGCGTAAAGAAAAAGAGTACATACGGTAATTTATTATTAAACACAAAAAACAACTTTATATTATTAATAACAATATTAAAAACTCAACTTACATTCTCATCTATCAGAACTACCTTTGTAGTGAGAATATGTATTCCACATGCCCTCCCAATGAACATTCAACTTCCAAGTTTCTTTGGCAGGAGTAATATCACAGATGAAATCAAATTTCTTAGACATGATGTATTTACTTCTGTTTATTTTCTCTAAATCCAATAGGATTTTATAGACTCACTAAATACAACAGTTAATTTATTATCTAATTTCCTTATACATACTCCCAGACAAAAATTCAAGAACCTCATTCATATCATCAATAGTAGAGTTCCCATGACAATTCTCAGTTCCAAACAGTTTATTTATTAAGAGTAAATGCATAAAACTTTCCACGCACATAAACTTTACCAAAACTGATGGATTTAAGATCAGCAATAGAAGGAAGCATGTTTGCAAAGAACTCTAACACCACTTCACGAACAAAAGGCACGACAATAAAAAAGGTAGAACACAAACTTTTACTCTCAAAGAAGGCAATCAAATTCTACTTTTTGAAAATATCTACGTTTTTAAATCATTCCACGCTGATATCAAGGAAATACCTCTTCGGCCTTTTTATTCAAAAACTTGGTAGACTCAAGAACAATGTCTTCAATATTAACATCCAGAAATGGGCCTCATCAAAGTCACATAAGACTGTTCCCATGCAGCTGATTGGGCTTTTTTCCTATATTCAACATCATCCTGCTGGTATTGGTTAGCTTGCAAGTTTAGCGATTTGCAAACAAGAATAGATCGTGATTTTGGTGCTTGAGTAAATTTTTTTTTTCATATGGTCCACTTCTTACTAGAAGATTTGCGACATTTTATTTACGAAAAAGAGAAAACAACTTCATCTATTCTTGGTTGCATGGCAATCGGTCCACATTCACTATTTTATTTACAAGTCAAGAAACTCAATTGGATTTACTAGTCCGCTAGACGAGTCATTAAAAACCTTTTTTCATCAACTTGAGTAACCATTGTTCCGTCAAAATAAAGAAAAAAAAAAAATCTAAAATTACAATGTCATTGTGAAATTGAAGGCCCAACACAGAAGTCTCCTAATTATTTTTTTTCTTTTTTTTTTTAATATATGCATGGTGGATGAATGCCATGTCATCTTTGGGGCTTCATAATGGAACCCTATCTGGTTCTATAGAAAAATTCCCTAAAATGCGGTTCTTCTATAGAACCAGAGAGGGCTCCATTATGGAGCCTCATTGATGATGACGTGGCATTCACGGAAGGTTGACATGCAATTAGTACACACACGTTTTAGCACTAATAGTAATAACAGTCCCATGTCTCATTAGCTCTTCATGAAAATTAGTACTAGAAATCCAATTGGACGAATAAAGAAATCATCTTATGATCACCAAATTAAATTTATTGTTGTATCAAAACAACACATAATTAATGTATTTGTGAATAGATGAGTAGCAAGTGATTAATTATCTTTTCTTGTGAAAACGAGATTTTCTTTTTTCTTTTTTATGCTCCCCTGGTTGACGATGTGAGCAAAATAGTAATGTAGGGGGGTCAAGCTCAAGTTGTACAAAGAATGCAAATATAAAATCAAAAACATAATTATTTTATTCATATCCATAGCCCCCGCTATTTTATTTTCATGTCACAAGCTTTTCTAGAAAATAGAAAGCTGCCTTATTTTGATATATCCCATTAGATCAGCTTTTCTCGTGATCATGCATTGCTACAGCAAATGGGCTCCGAACTTTGTTATGGATACTAGACCATGTAATTGAACCAAACAAGGTTCCCTTAGAAGTTGTAGAAGGTATGAATGTCACTTGAAAGCTTTGTTTTGTAACCGCCTTCGTGAATCGTAGTATTTTTGGCTCTACTTGAACCAGCATACCAGCAGGAGCCTCCACAGAGGCCGTGTAGATCGAACATCCTTCACCGACATTAGTAACTGTTCTTCTCACCGTCCTTCTTCCATTTACCTTTAAGCCGGAAACGGCTATCGAAGGATAGTTCATGTCGGGGATCAAATCAGGACTCGAGTTACTTGGGCAAGAAAAGTCGTTAGGAACAGTCGACGCGATATATTTAATCACGGATGCGTTGTAACCATAGTTGCAAAAAAATTGGACGTAATCAGAGGTTTCTGTCTCGTAGACGAGCCCCGGCCACAATGGGCCATATAGATTTATTTCCCCTGCTCCGATGTCATAAGGAGTGGCTCTTGTTCCGTTATTTGTTGTAATTGGAGCGTGCAGATTGTTCTTTTGGATTGCTGCAAAATGATATAGTTAAAGGCACGTATTTGTGTCGTGAGTGTTATTTGGTCACATTATTATTATTATTATAAATAAAAGAAATCCAACCTGTTGTCATTATGGCTGATCTGATAGCGGAGGAAGTCCACGTGGGATGCCAGGACTTGAGCGTCGCAGCAAGACCAGAAACGTGTGGGCAAGCCTGAGATGTGCCCGAGAGTATGTTGAAGAGAGGTGGTTCCTTACCAGGTTTAGCCAAACTTGTGTCATTTAAACGCCATGCTCCTAGGATGCCTACTCCCGGTGCTGCAATATCAGGCTACAAAACCACAGTGTTGTATTTTTCCTAATCTTCTCTTTTATAACTCATTTTGTAGACGGAAGAACAATATTGAGACATATCAAAGAAATCTATTTACCTTGAGAAGGTTTTCAATGCCGCTTACAGGGCCTCTTGACGAAAAGTATGCTACAACGGGAGCTGGCTTGTAATTATTCGGTATCACTCTAGTTGGTAAGATTGTCGCCAACGGATCCCTTTCAATGTTATGTCATACGATTCAATTAGCTACCGGCCATTTCATTTTCCAATGTGAATGTGAGTATTTAAAATATTTAGAAAACTGGAGTCTTTTTAATATTTCAAATATTATACTTACTTTGCGGGAAAATTTCATTTTTGTTACATTATCTTGGCCACTTTTCAGAAAAGGTACGCGATGTTGGCCAGCATCAAACTACATATATTAAGTTAGCAAATTTATCAAATTTGGTACAAAAAAAGCCCAATCGG
>BMAC01000287.1:191755-217096 GCA_014905375.1 Phtheirospermum japonicum | reverse complement strand
ATTTTATTTTGAACAAATGTGTAATGTTCGAATTTTTTTTAGAACAAATGTCTGACGTTCGAATTTTTTTTAGAACACTCCGTTTTTTTTGCAAAAAACAAAAATTCGAACACTGATTCATTGTTCGTGAAACCAGAGTTGGACCATACGGTAGTCCAGATTTCTTTTTTCAAATTTCTTTTGGAGTAACACCAATTTTTACATATAAGAGACTTACCCTAAATGTTTAATTGTTTATTATGATCCATCTTCTTGTTGTTGTTTTTTCAAAATATTTCGGAAAAAAACTCTTTCTTTCTCACATTTTTTCATCTCCTTTCTTGTTTTTTTTCCTTTCTTTTCTTCTTGCTTTTCTGTACGTGTTTTTCCTTGGGATGTTCTCGTTCATGGGATCAACTCATCAGATTTTGGAGTGCAAATATACGGTCCCCTTTTTTTTAACAAATTTAAAAGTCTTTTTTTTGCTTCATTTTTATAAATTTAGTTTGCGATTAATCCAATTATATATCCTTACTTTGTCGAGCCATCYATTTAAATTTTGTGACCAATAACATTGTCGCCAACCTCACAATATACATATCGTTTGAGAAGATGTCATTTTGATTATGATGGGTTTTTTTTGGCAATCGCAAATACAACGTAAGAAAAAATATTTATGTCAAATATTATCAATAATTATATAAATTACAAATAATTCAATTTAAAATATACAATTATAAAGTTTTCCTCCCTATTAAAATAATATTATTAATATAAGTAACATAATAATATTATCAAAAACCACCACCACGACCACTACCCCATCCTACCTCTGCTTGTCCGCCGGTCACAAGAGACTTTTTATTATTTTTTTTAGTGTTGGAGGGAGATATTACCCAAATTTCTTTTCTTTAGGCCCAATAACATAAGTAAAAGTGAAATTAACGGATATTACGTAAGAAATTTTCTTACATTTTCTAACTTGAATTATGATATTTTTACAGTAAAATAAGATTTTTATTTTTTTACTTTTTCGAATATAAAAAAATTGTCTTACTTTTTATGAAATAAAGAAATTTTATACTATAAATTAGCATTTTTCCTTACTTTTTCGAAAATAAAGTAATACTTTTTCTTGCTTTATAATATATATAGTAAAAAAAAAATCTTACATTTTCGAACATAAAGTTAGAAATTTCACTATAAATTAATAAATTATCTATTGTTGTATTAAGTAAAAAAAATATATTACTATCAAGTAAGGGTTTTTTTTGGGCAAAATTTTTTTTTATGTTTAATAAGTAAGAAATACATAACAACATTTGCACATCAAATAAGAGATGTTTGCAATCAAGTAAATAATTTTAGGGCATTAAATAAGAAATTTATGAACATATAGTAAGAAATTCAGACATATAATAAAAATCGTTGACCGAAATCTATTTGGACATTAAGTATTAAATTTTAAACATATAATAAGAACTTTTTTCCGATGGCCGGATTTTTTTTTTGGGCATTGAGTAAGAACTTTTCGTGCATATAGTAAGAAATTTTAGACATATAGTAAAAAATTCAAATATATAGTAAAAGATATTGTCTGATGGTAGAAAATTTTTTTGATTAACTAAAAAGTTTTCGAGCATATAGTAAGAAATTCGAACATATATTAAAAGATTTTTTGGTCAGAAAAAATTGTAAAAAAGAAAAAGAAAACTTGCCGGAAAATATTTTCCGGTGACCAGAAAAAAGTTTCGGCGGCTGCCACTATCATTATATTATTATTATTATTATATTTATTTTTGATTATTTTACTTTTTCATAGTAAGGGTATTGTGGTATATTTATTTTATAATTTTAGATTATTTAACAAAAAAAATGAATTATTTGTCATAAAATTAAATGTAAAATTAATGGACAAATGAACTTCTATTTTCAGAACTATTTAATAATTTTTATTTTTTTTTTATTTTTCAAAACTACACTTTTAATCTCAAATGCATATGCTTTTTAAGTGTAAAAAATCATTTACAGAAAATCAATGGGCTTTGCGGTTACTTTCGAACAAATTTTGTGCTCCGTACATCATAGTCAAACCCTACTAAGTAGGACATGATTTTAAAGATCTACTTATAGTCAAATTGTACTAAGTAGGATACATGGACACTCTCATCAGGCAGCCTATAGGTGACAATTTGAGTCAAGATAATTAGACCTGGCCAAATGAAATCGAAATCGAAATTCAATTAACAATCGGAATCGGAATCGTACTCAACGGTTCAAAAATTAAAATCGTGGTCAACGATTGCAAAACTGGAACCAGAACAGGAACCGACTTTAAAGATTTTGGTTACAATTCCAGTGTTTCAAAAACTATAAAATTGGCGGTTCCTTGATTTTAACTATATATATATAGACAGTTCCGGTTAAAACTGTGGAACCGTAACCGGAATTGAAATCGGAACCATAAGGCCAAGGTTAATTGACGGTTGCGAAACTGTGGCCAGGTCTAGACGCGATTGTGTGGCTCGAGATTATAGGATTTGAGTTGATATTTATTGGATTCGGGTCGTTATTGAGTTGACACAATAATGCACAATAAAAAAACGGGGCAAACACAAAAATCATGATCACTTTCTATAATATTTCTAGCTTTCCCTTAAGTTCATATACTGGTTAATTTATTTGTGCTCCTTAATTTATCATTAGTACGTTGTCATGTCATGATTTTTAAATGTATTTGACTATCTGTATTATTAATTTAATGGATATATATTAAATATATAAATAAAATCATACATTTTATTAATTGACGGGCTCAAGGCCTAATGGGCTCAACGTGCCTAATTTAATAAACTCAATTCCTATTTTTATTTATCATATCGTGTCGTGTTGTGTTGAGGGTTTTTGTGTTCGTCGGCGGCCACTGTCATTATATTATGCTCTTTTGTTACATATTTGGTTGTTATCATATGTTTTCGAAGCCCCGACTAATTTTTACCGAGACGTATAAGGGAGATTAAAGCAGTTCAACAAGAGTGTAAAATCAACTGGTAGGCTTATTTTGGTTATTAGTTTATCTGAAATTTATTTTCCGATTCTCCCTAATAAAAATACTAAATATTCATGTTCATGTTGGCTTTGCAATGTATCCACGATCACCGGTGATTTGTTTTGCAACTGCCAATAAGAGCATCTCCAATGCTATGCTTTTGAAAGGTGATTTGTTTTGCAACTAAACTAGATAATTTTTAACATATGTCACTCAAAGAATACAATGTTTATCCACATAAATTAGTGTTAAAAGTCCCAAATTTTAATCCTAAAATATTTCTCCAATGCATAATGTCAACGTACTTAATTTTGTACATGTGGAATTTATTTTAATTAATAACATAATAAAACTGAATTCATAGATAACAAAAAATTAGGAGATAAATCTTTTTCCCCCAAAAAGTTATCGCAATTTCTTTTCGTACCCACGGCATTATGCATTGGAGAATGATTTATTTATACACTTTCTAAATTGCTGATATGGCTAATTTTTATCACGTCAAAAGTATAGTATTGGAGATGCTCTAAAAGTCATGTGTTTTTTGTTTTTTTTAACAAACTTAAAAAGACTTGTTTTTGCTTCATTTTTATTAAATTTAATTTCCGATTAACCCAATTATATATCCTTACGTTGTCAAGCCATCGATTTAAATTTTATGACCAATAACATTGTCGCCAACCTCACAATATACATATCGTTTAAGAAGATGTCATTTTGATTTTGATTTTGTTTTTGCCAATCTGCAAATACAACGTAAGAAGAAATATATATGTCAAATACTATCAGTAATTATATAAATTGCCAAATAATTCAATTTAAATTATATAATTATAAAGTTTCCCTACCTATTAAAATAATATTATTAAAATAAGTAACATAATAATATTATCAAAAATCACACTACGACTACTACCCCATCTCACCTCTGCCTATCCGCAGGTCACAAGAGAATTTTTCTTATTTTTATTTAGTATTGGGGTGACATTTTGCCCAAATATCTTTTCTTTAGGCCAAAAAACATAAGTAAAAGTGAAATTATCGAATATAAGTAAGAGATTTTCTTACATTTCCTAAATTATTAATATAAGTAACATAATAATATTATCAAAATCACACCACGACCACTACCCCATCTCACCTCTGCCTATTCGCCGGTCAAAAGAGATTTTTTTTCTTTAATTTAGTGTTGGGGTGAGATTGTGCCCAAATTTCTTTTTCTTTAGGCCAGAAAACATAAGTAAAAGTGAAATTACCGGATATAAGTAAGAGATTCTCTTACATTTCCTAACATAAATTATGATATTTTCATAATAAGATAAGGTTTTTACTTTTTACTTTTTTGAATATAAAAAAAGAATTTGTCTTACTTTTTAGGAAATAAAGTAAAATTTTTTTACTATAAATTAGCACTTTTTCTTACTTTTTCGAATATAAAGTAATACTTTTTCTTGCTTTAAAAGATATAAAGTAAAAAAATGCTTACCTTTTCGAACATAAGAAATTCCAATATAAATTAGTAAATTATCTATTGTTGTATTAAGTAAAAAATATATTACTATCAAGTAAGATTTCTTTTTTGGTCAAAAAATAAAAAATAAAATGTGTAATAAGTAAGAAATACATAACAACATTTGCACATCAAACAAGAAATGTTTGAAATCAAGTAAATAATTTTTGGGTATTAAATAAGAAATATATGGACATATAGTAAGAAATTCGAACGTATAGTAAGAAATCTAGACATATAATAAAAATCGTTTACCGCAATTTTTTTGGACATTAAGTAAGAAACTTTAAACATATAATAAGAACTTATTTCCAATGGCCGGATTTTTTTTTTTGGATGGGGGGCATTAAGTAAGAATTTTTCGTACATATAGTAAAAGATATTTTATGATGGTCGGAGATTTTTTTGATTAAGTAAAAAGATTTCGAGCATATATTAAGAGATTTTTCGGTAAAAAAAAATTGTAAAAGAGAAAACAAAACTTGCCGAAAAATATTTTTCGGTGACCGAAAAATATTTTCGGCGAGCCACTGTCATTATTATATTATATTTGATTTATTTTTACTATTTCATATTAAGGGTATTGTGGTATATTTATTTATAATTTTAGATTATTTGACCAAAAGAATTGAATTATTTGTCTTAAAATAAAATGTAAAATTAATTGACAAATGAACTTCTATTTTCAGAACTATTTAATAATTATTATTATTATTTTATTTTGAAAATTACACTTTTCATCTCAACTGCATCTGCTTTTTAAGTGTAAAAAATCATTTACAGAAAACTAATGGGCTTGGCGATTACTTTCGAAAAGATTTTGTGCTTCCTACATCATAGTCAAACCCTACTAAGTAGGACATGATTTTAAAGATCTACTTATAGTCAAATTGTACTAAGTAGGATAAATGGACACTCTCATCAGGCAGCCTATAGGTGACAATTTGAGTCAAGATGATTACACCTGGCAAATGAAATCGAAATCGAAACTCAATTAAAAATTGTAATCGGAATCGGAATCGTACTCAGCGGTTCAAAAATCGAAATCGTGGTCAACGATTGCAAAATCGGAACCAGAACAGGAACCGACTTTCAAGATTTTGGTTACAGTTCCAGTGTTACAAAAACCGTAAAACTGGCGGTTCCTTGATTTTAATTATATATATATATAGACAGTTCCGGTTAAAACTGTGGAACAATAACCGGAATTGGAATCGGAATCGGTACCGTAAGGCCAAGGTTAATTGACGGTTGCGAAACCGTGGCCAGGTCTAGACGCGATTGTGCGGCATGAGATTATAGTATTTGAGTTGAGATTTATTGGATTCGGGTCGTTATTGGGTTGACACAATAATGCACGATAAAAAACGGGGCAAACACAAAAATCTGATCACTTTCTACAATATTTTTAACTTTCCCCTTCTTAAGTTCATTTACTAGTTAATTTATTTGTGCTCCTTAATTTATCATTAGTATGTTGTCATTCATGATTTTTAAATGTATTTGACTATCTGTATTAGTAATTTAATAGATATACATTAAATATATAAATAAAGTCATACGTTTTATTAATTGACGGGCTTAAGGCCTAATGGGCTCAACGGGCCTAATTTAATAAACTCTATATTTTTATTTATCGTGTCGTGTCGCGTCGTGTCGTGCCGTGCCGTGGTTTTTGTGTTTTAATTGAATCGTGTTTGTGTTTTGAATTTAGGTTTGTGTTATGTTCATGCTTAAACTTATCGTGTTAGAACAATAGCAGCCGAGCACAACCGACTTGTCATCCTAGTTGTTAGGTTCCATACCTTAAAAACTAAACTAACTAAAATTTAAATCGTAATTTCTACATATAAATTTACTCAATTTAAATTTAAGAAAATATAATTTTTATTTTGTTGATTAACTTTTCGAATATTTACTTTCACACACACACACACACACACACATATATATATATAACACTATAGTTCTCTTAATATTAAAAATCTAAAATTGATCTAATGGTCCTTATTAAACCCCACTAAGTGAAGAATGGTGCCGTGTAGGCACCGTAAAAGTTCTCATATATATATGTGGTGTCAAGATGTAGATTTCAAAAAGATGATTAATTTGACATATTAGTCATCTTAAATAGATAACAAACAAAAAATTTATAACAATTTAAAATATTGAGTATTAAAAAATATACATAATTGACAGCTGCATTAATGATTATTTTGTATAACACTCTAACTAAATAATAATTTTGCTACTTATTTGGACTTTCAAAACTCAAATCTCATTTGTAGAAACCACTAAAATTTCAAAATAACAAGCCCAAAAGAACTAAGAACCAAAGTAAACGTAAAAAAAAAAAAAAAAAACCTAAAAAACTGTAAAAATAAGAAAAGCTAAACTAAAAAAAACAAACAATGCTTTGTTTGGTCTAGGACTCCAAATACTATAATTGAGATTCTAAGGCCCTGCTTGGTTTAACTGATTCAAACAGCTGATAACTGATAGCTGATAACTGATAACTGATAGCTGGTAGCTGATTTTCAATGAGTGCTTGATAAATTAGTTAATTAAAGTAGCTGATTGAAGGTTAATTTACCAATATAGACATGATTAAAAAAATATAAAATATTATACATAAAAAAAAGAAAAATATAAAGAATAAAAGAAATAAAATTATAATAATTAATGAAGACTTTCTAAAAGATTATTTAAAAAAAAAGACAAATACTTAAAAAATAATTAAAAGATAATTATAATAATAAATAAAACTTTAATTATGACTAATAAAAATATTTTCGTAAAATATAAAGTAATATATTAGTTTATAAATAATATATTTTTTACAATATAAAAGGATAAAAAATAATTTTATCAAATAATGTAGGAGCTTATTAGAAAAAGCTACGATTTGTAACTTTTTCTGAACAGGAGCTTATTAGGCAGAATAAGCTATCAGGAGCTTATTCTTTGTTCTTACCAAGCAGCCTAAAAGAACTTATTGTGATGGAATAAGCTATAAGCACTTTCAATAAGCTCAACCAAGCAGGACCTAAATCTCAATTCACGTTTGTTTTACGACTCAAATTTTCAACCCACAACCAACAATTTTTTTATACTTAACCCCACACTCATCTCTTTATTATTCATCATTATATATAAAAAAACTAAATATTACTAAATATATCCCCTATATATTAATGCAGAATCCTCCTATCCTATGTGTCTGTTTCCCACGTTTTGTTAATTTTGGAAAAAATTCTGGTGCTTCGGTGTCACCGAACCTAATATCTACCTGATTTAATAATTTTTATTTATATATTTTTACCTATTCTATTATTATAATTTTCCTAATTTAATATTTCTCTTTATTATATGTTACCTAATTCAGTATTTTCTTTATCATATTTTGTCTGGTTTAATATCTTATTTTTATTCTACTAATATAAGAATATAAATAAGTCATATTTAATTAGAAAAAATCTATATAAATTGATTTAATTTTTATTTATAATAAAAGTTGAAATACCTTTATTTTTAGAATTCAAATATTCTATAAAAAATACGATTTATATAAAATTATTACAAAAGGGAATAAATATAAAATATATAAAATTAAAATTTTGATATCTAGTCCTAATATAATGTATTGAGAATAACATTAAAAATATATATGAAAAACTATTACGCCAAAAAAAAAAAAGAGAGAGAGAGAGAGAGAGAAACAGCAACAACAACAAAAAATAATAATAATAACAAATTTTTACACCTAGAAAAATAAATAACAAATATATTTTAAATCTACTTATCTAATTCCAATATAATGCATTGATAAACACATTATTTATCTACATGAACAAATTAATGTCTTACGCAAAAAAAAAAAAAGGAAACATAAAATAATAATATTACATATACCTACAATTAAGATATACGACTTTTTTTAATAGAATTATCAGTGCCTTATAGATTTTAATTTCTTATATCACATATTCACATTTGTATGTTTTACATTTTTACAAATTCAATTTCTTACGGTTTCCTTTCAAGTTTAGGGCATTTTCCTATATTTTACAACTAATTTCGTGATTCTCGGGTATAAATACTTAAATATTAACCAGTCTTACAATAATTAGAACAAATAATGCTCCGATTTGTGTGTAAAAACTATTTATTTTGAAGAATAATCTTTGTGTAAATAGAAAAACAATGTTACGATTTGTATGTACCATTTTCAATATTATTCGTGTGGTGTTTTTAATGAGTGTTACTCTTTTTCGAATCCCGAATAATATGCGGGTGTTAAACTAATAATATATAATAATACATTATCATCCACTTTTCAAATATAATTTGACATAAATACAATATAAAATATATTATCATCCACTTTTCAAACAT
This sequence comes from Phtheirospermum japonicum, assembly GCA_014905375.1. Classification (NCBI taxonomy): domain Eukaryota; kingdom Viridiplantae; phylum Streptophyta; class Magnoliopsida; order Lamiales; family Orobanchaceae; genus Phtheirospermum; species Phtheirospermum japonicum. Next base: position 208,163 of record BMAC01000287.1, on the reverse strand, counting down.
AATTTAACATAACATAAAAAATTATAAATTTTATAACAAACAAAAATTCTTATTATTTACAAAATTTTAAATACTCAAAATTATCAGAATTCTAACTAACTTAAATGTCAAAATTTCAATTTTGATTCGACCTCATTTAAATCAATATAAAAAAGTAAGAAAAGTGATGTTATAGCCCTGATTTTGATTTTAAACACACACAGAGAAAATAAAATTAAATCAAACAAATATTTTTCAACTCTTCCGTCAAAAACACTCTCTTAGCAAAATTTCAATTTCTGCGTCCAATCATTACTAACTTTTAATTTCCAACTATTGTGCTTTCCATACAATGAAATCATTTAGCCGAAAGACAAAAGTGCATGCAAATTACCTTTATAATATCCACACATGCACGTATTTCTGCTCCAATAATGATTGTGAAAGTGGAAAATTGGATATACTAATTAGTTAATTAATTAATTAGCTAATCAATTAGTTAGTTATCGTCATCTAAAGAATCTTATATGACGTCATCACCTTTCCCAAGTACAGGCTGTAACCGCGTTGTCATCTCATGCGATATGTTAAAAATTATAATCAAAATCTTAGTTCACTATTCAAAAATCGAAAATGTAGTTATCCGAAATCAAAATCAGAATCGGCTTTAAAAGTTCCGCTACCAATTCCAAGTTTTCAAAAATGGAAACCGCGTTAGAACATCGGTTAAATCAACGATTCCTTAATTTTTTATTTATTATATATATATATTATTAAATATAATGCATTGATGCGCACATCCCACCAAGACTTCGATTGGCAATTAGCGAAAAGTTGTCCGTTGATAGCTGGTTGTATTAGCTAATAGTTAATTGTATTAGTTGTTTATATAAAAGTGTTTGATGAAAAGTTGATAGCTGATAGTTATTTAAATGTATAAAACTACCAATAAGGACATGGACTTAATTTATTGTTGAGTTTTTTTGTTAATAATATAAATTTATATGATGAGTTAATTGAATAATTAGAAAAATATATACAATGATTAGGTTCAAACGACAACCATGTCCTTATATGTGAACATATGGTCAATTATTGGTCGTGGATCTAATTAAATGGACAGATCCGATTTTTTGTGTATTTTCTTACTTAATTAAAAGCATTAGGATTGTATAATAAAAATACTATTGATGTATATAACTGAAATATTAATAAAATATTGTGATTGTATAATAAAAGCACTACTGGTATATAATAAAAGTATTAGTTCGCAGGTTCGCATAACCAATTTCCTAGGTGGGAACTTTAAGAATCGCTACTTTACATTATATGTGATGCTGATTTAAATAATGTAAAATGCTACTTATATTTTAACATTACTTTTATTATGTTCCCTCGATTTATCTTAATTAGCATGTACATGATTCATAAATAGCATAACATCTTATGTAATATAGCAGGTTTCTAGTTCTCACACAGAGTTAGTTCCCATTAAACCCACCCCTATATATATATATATATATATATATATATATATATAAACTCAAGATTTCATAATTATCAAATATACAAATTCTTTGAGTTGCTAGATTGAAATTATATTTAACTTAATTGATGAAAATGGATAAATGTTAATAATATTAATTACTAAAAAGTAAAAACAAAGGATCTTCTACAATTTAAAAGGTTTCCAATAAATGATCTTACCAACATAATTGTAATAGTCTTAAAATATTTAAACATACATTTATTTAAAAGACTAGAAAAAACACGTCAATCCAAACAAGTAAATTAAATGATCAAACAACACGACGTTGTTGTCTAGGTCATCTAGCTGCCATCAAACTACTGTAATGTCATTTCGAACTATTTTCATCTGATTAGTATTCATACTACGAACCTCTTGCATGAGATTATAGTCGACATCGTTCAACACTTGGGGAGGAACAAAATTTTGATCTTTATCTATGATCATAAATGCCAGGTCAGGGACTTTGCTTCTTCTTATGTAGTTGTGCAATGCAAATGCAGCACAAATTATTTTGTTTTGATCTTGCAATGAATATTTTGGTAATTTTGCTAATATCTTCCAACGTGCCTTTAAAATGTCGAATGCCCTCTCAATACAACTCCTTAAATATGAGTGAGCTTGATTGAAAAATTTTCGAGGCCCTCTTGGGTTTGCACCACGAAACTCTGATTGACGATACCTTATTTTATGGTAAGGCATCAAATACCCTTCTCTCTCAGGATACCTTTTGTCTGCTAAGTAATATTTGCCTAAGTAAAACAGTATCAATTCACATAAGTAAATACATGATAATTAAAATTTAAAGAATAAGCTGAATGAATAAAAATTAATATATTAATTAAAATAGAGTTACCAGGAGGAGATTTTGGGAAATTTAGACCTGGGTTAGTAATTGCATCGAGAAGAATTCGAGAATCATGAGCAGAGTCTCCCAACCAGTTAGCACCTACGTAAAAAGTAAATTGAAGTCACATACTGCCATAACATTCAGTGTGGGTGTTCCTTTCCTTCCTCCATATCGCAATTGATCTTTTTCGGGAATAATAACATCTATATGCGTACCATCAATAGCTCCAATGCAATCCTAATATGAAAAAAATTGACATACCATTTTTATACGAGATTTTAATTTAACTATAGAATAATATAAGGAACGATGAAATCTAATAAATAATTACCTTAAAATGTGGCATAGATCGAGTATCATACGCAATATGGGAAGAAACTTCCTTGAACTCGGGATCACTTGGTCTTAATATATCATTTGATAAGTCATCCATGGCATCCAAAACTTCTTTAAAAATTCTACTTATGGTTTCACCAGAATGTTGGAATCTCTCTTGGGCTTCCCAGTTTGAGGCTCCTATACTGAGAATAAGACAAATATACCTACTTTCTCTAAAGTTGATATTCTATCGGAAGGAAGTAACCCATACTTGTTTTCTAAGTCGATGGATAATTGTTGAAATGTGTTTTGCGTCATTCTGCACACGTTAAAGCAAAGTTTTTCATGTCCATTCAATATTTCATGCATCCCTTTTTTTCCTATCATAAATGATGTAAAGCATGGTTCCTTATGTATGTACTTTACATAATAAAGAGAAATATAACCCTTTGCACAAGACACTGAGTCCCAAAACAAACTATTCTTGCGCCTCTTATGTATTGCACTACGTTTGGCCTTCAAATCCATACATATATAAAATAAAATAGCAAAACATTAGTTTAAGCATCCATGGATATTAACAATAGAAATATCTAAAAGAGTAACACACTTTCACAATTTAATTAGAGCTTAATAATAAGGCACACAAGTAACAACAACTTTAAATAGAATGGCATATACATACATACATTATATATGTATGTATTTATGTATGCATGTATATATGTATGTATGTATGTATGCCAAGTACTATGCATGTGGCTCTTAAATATATTTCACAAGCCAATTGTAAAACTAGATGAAAGAAAAAGAAAGTTTCTTGAATAAAGTTTGTTCGGTATTCACTCATTCTTCTCGGTCTTCGCATACCAAAATTTTACCCATTGAAGTCTTGATTAGTCATCTGACATGCCATTAAGAATTACCCTCTTCTGGGGATCCTCAATTAAGGAGCAAGCAAAACAGAATTCATGGCTATCAGGAGTCAAACCAGGCATGAACACTAACTTTGCTAGAGAATCAGAAAGTGTATGAGAAGAATCACTTAGTGTACTTGCTTCAAGATTCATTAACTCCATATCCTTCACGTTTCTCTCAGTAATAACTCTCAGCATAGCATCAAGTTTCTCCACTAACATTGCAGCTCCTCCCCTTCTGGAAGATTCAGTCTTACATCTGTTAGAACTCTCTGAAGCATCAGTCTCAGAGACTCTTTTACTTTCTCTTCATGTAACACCATGTTCAATAGGAGTGGGAGAAGGAACTGGGTTATTATCACTAAAAAGTTCTTGCCATTCACTATTAGATTGGTAGTGATTAAGAGCATCACTTTCGGTCATTTCATTATCACAATCATATGGTGAATTACCAATATTACAACTTGGATGAGGAGAAGGGATATAAATCTTTTCCTTTTCACGTTGATTCGGAGTGAATCTAAGCGTCCCTTGAGCAACTGAAACTTCAAATAGTTGTTTCATCTTGTATTCCAGTTCAGGTTCAATCCCTTCATCTTGAAATGACTTAAAACTAATACTTTCCTGTAAAGAAAACAAAAGTAGAGATTTATTTATTATTTTGTACGGGTGAAGAAATAATGCAATAATAGGTAATTGTGAACCTCATTTCTCATTTTCCACCACTCCTCGCTAGCGCTTATTGTTCCTTTTTCATGATCCCAACCTAATCCCGTTTCTTTTCCTTTCAATGATTTCCAAAGGCTCCATCTATTCTCATCCAATCCCACTTGTTTTTAAGTTTATCCTTATTATATGCTAAGTTAGTCTTTTTTTGAAACTCTGCTTCTAACAACTTCCGTGGCATTCTTTGTGAGATTGTTGCACCGCATTTTCCCTTACTCTTTTCTGCATTTTCAATACATATATCACAAAACAGGTATAAAGTTTCTTTAGACCAATTAGCTGAAAGTATAAATGTCCTAGAAACAATTAGATTTAAAGTTATACTTGATCACAATTATTATATATATCATTATATATATGGCAATGCATTTATTGAATTATTATTTTTGTTTGTTTGTGATTATTCATATAAATGTTCCCATAGAGTTAATGTCATCATTGATATGGTGAGATGTCAGTGATAGAACATTACTCTTAAAATAACCCCAACTAATGATTGTCAAGATTCGGATATTGATAATATAATATATGTCGGCATGTGGTCTGCATCACATTCTTAGAGAATGCAGTTAGTCTCATGACTGCGAATAATAGTTATTCATGATGGACATAAAGATACTTTAGAGAGTATTGGTAAATTATACTGATAAGTTATTTATTGTATGTCTATAAACTTATCAGTGTATAAAGCGTGTGATAATCCTTCGACTTGATGTCAATACGCACCTTGTTTACTGAGTGGTGTACTTTGACCATGACCAATGTCTGCACTCCTTTCGGGGTAGATGTGGCTTGTGTTGGTTACATCATGATGTAAATGAAGGTGGTAGTTGAGCCAAGAAAGAATTCATTAATCGATTGGAGTCTCGAGAGAAATCACTTATAATATTTATATTAGGTCGACTAAAGTCATTAGTCAATGCAAAAGACATATTCAATATAGTAATTGAGTATGGTCTAGTTGTCGACTAATAAAGATGAGATAAATTGATTAATCCATTGAGATAGACACTTGGATAACTCTTAAGCTTAATCGCGAGACTCAGAATGAAAGAAATGTCACCAAGGCTTTGTATAAAGGTTATAATTCGCCGAGTTCAAGTGAACGTTCTTTATATATTGAGTTCGTCCAACTAAGCCATCTAGAAGTTTTGTTTGGATCATCATTAGATTGATGTCATATATAAAGGCCTATAGGGTCACACTATATGTGATTAACTTCTCGACTTAAGAGTGTATCAAGAAAGTAATAATATTCAATTTGCAATTATAATATCTAATTGTTAATAATTATGATGTTAATTTCTATTTCATAGAATTATTTAATTAAATTAAATTGAATCTGTATTTAATTATCTATGTTATATTAATAAAAGGTACTTGGGCCAAGACTGTTTTGAGCTCATGTATTGGACAGTTCAACCCTTTTAGGATTAGGGTTCTCTTATGTGCCTGGTATAAATATAACATAAAATCATAAGTTAACTTGAGAGAGTTTTTAGAAAACATCATAACAAATCCTGATTTTGAGATTGGGGAATTATTGAGCTTTCCTGAGATTTCCTAACTTTCTACACGATAACAAAACACTGAAGTTGGATCTTGCAGTCGGAGAATTAATTGCATGGATACATTAGTATTGAACTCGGATCTGGATTCACTGTAAAGTTTTCATGCTTTCTCTCGTTTATTTATTGTATAAATATATCCATTCATTGTATGGATCTGTTGGTTCTAAACAATTTTTAAAACTTCTGCCGCACGAGCATGGTATTCGTCTCTACGAATTTCAACATTAGCAAACGACTCCCATCTTTCCCCCCACATTCGCTCTCATCATTTCCCCTTTTATTTTTTAGTTTCATCTATTATACGGAAATAAAAAAGTGCTACATTAAAAAATACAACCTAAGTAATACTAGTATAAACTTTATTTTTATTTTTTGAAATTTCAAGCACACCAAAGATGGTTTGTTCTTGTCACATGAATGGTACATCAGAGGTTTTCTAAAGAGGGAAAATATAGATAAAGCAAAGGAAATCTCTACACCAATGATCACCAATGCTCCACTATCCAAGAAAGTTGGATCACCCATTCCAGATGAGTCAACCTACAAAATCCTGGTTGAAGCTCTTCAATATGTCAGCATCACCAGGTCTAAGCTATCATACAGTGTGAATAAGATTAGCCAATTTATGCAATCCCCACTTGACAGGCATTGGAAAGCAATGAAAAGGGTTTTTAGGTATCTTGCAGGAACCATAGACTATGGATTGAAATTTTTCATCTTCACCATCCACTCAGCTTGTGGCATTCACAGATGCAGACTGGGCAGCTGATCCTGATGACAGGAGACCCACCTCAGGTTTTTGTGTTTATATGAGAGGAAATATAATTACATGGAATTTAAAGAAACAAGTTGTTTCTAGAAGTAGTACTGAGGCTGAGTTCAGGGGATTGGCAAATGTCACATGTGATATCATATGATTACAATCACTACTCAAGGAACTACAAATAGCACAATGTCAGCCTCCAGTTGTTTGGGTAGATAACATAGGTGCAGTCTCATTTGCCAAGAACCTTGCACATCATTCAAGAATGAAGCATCTGGAGATTGATTTACATTTTGTCAAGGAAAAGGTTGGGCAGAAGATCATCAAAGTTCAGCATATCCCCTCATTTCATCAAATTGCAGATATTTTCACAAAGCCACTGTCTAATCAATCCTTCACTCGATTAAGAGACAAATTGCTAGTCACTTCTTACACCTCGCTCGAATTGAGGGGGCTTGAAAAGAGAACAGACCAGCTTTCCAGGTCGCCAAATGAGGCAGACCAGCTCGCCAAACTAGGTTGCCAAGGACCAGGTTGCCACAGGTCGCCATTGGTCGGCAGGCCAAGTCGCCGGACTAGGTCGCTACCACATGCATTCCCATGCACAGCTCCACAGCAGAACAAGTCTCATTACCATTTGTCTTATTAACTGTCACATGTTATTCTGTTTATTTGTTCCGTTAGTCACTACTACAAAAAAGACCTTTTACAACGGTCAATCAACAACTGTTGTTAAATAACCGTTGTAATAGAGCAATCCGGTAAACTTTACTATAGTTATTTTCTTAACCGATGTAAATAGTATCTTACGACAATGGTTATCTGGAAACCATTACAAATGTCCATAGTAAAATATATTAACCGATATACTACGATGGTTTGTTTACAATCGTTGTAGATAGAAGTAGTAAAATATATTAATTTAAATAAGTAAATCAATTTAATTAAGATTAATAATTAAAATTAAATTATAAAAAATAAAAACATATGAACCATGTGCGTCCCCTCTCCCATCTGCCAAAACTGGTGACACATCCAAAGCGACAAAATTCGAAACCCCGGAACATCCAAATTTGCTATTTTCGTCACCACCCACCAAAATCCATCCGCCAAAATCTCTTCTCCACTGTCAATCCACCACCAACACAGCCGCTCTCAATGCATACTTGTACTTACTACATCCGGCATCCCACATCTCGTGAAATCCATCTCCGAGTCCACAGTGGAGCTCCTTTGCCCGCTGTAGAGAGGCGGTGCCGTCAGATTGAGTAAAGTCATAGGCAAGGGCTTCAAAATCGGTCGAATCTCCCCACTGAAGAAATATCAGACAATGCTTAGTTTTTCCATGGGATCCAGAATTAGGTATTTATTCCCAAATTATTTTATTTCTTTTGTCAAATTAACATTCTAAAGGTTTCTTTCTGATTACATTTTTTGGTTTCTTATTATGTCAGACTATTTTGCTGGTTGATATATGTGTGTGAGTTTTAAATTTCTGGATTTTATCAGTCAGATTTTTATTATTTTTACTATCGAGTTTATATTATTTCAGTATGATGATTCCTCTAACTTGGTTGTCAAAGTTATCAATTCATTTTCAGATATTCACAGACAAAGGTTTAGGGTTTATGTAGATTGAGTTCGTTTCTGATAAAAAAGTGTTGGAATTGTTCGAGTTAGCCATGTCGTCGAATGAGACTAAGAGTGATACAAGCTAGATAATCAAGTATGTGTATAATTTATATTTTGTAACTACTTAGATTTCTAAATGACGTGTTGCGACAGCTTTTCTTGATTTCATACGTGTTGCGACAGCTTTTGTAACTTTTAATTTAGTGGTGATTGAAAAGTTGTTCCATTTTTATTTATTAACTTAAGTGTTTTAAGAGAATTCGTCCAAATAGCATAATACCTGCAGGGTGTCTACTGCCTAAGAAAATGTATGTAATTTGAAGAAACAAGAAGCTGATTGGATCCTCAAAATCGATATTGTAGAGAAAGGGGATAAATTAGAGGCAAATGGAAGGTATAATTGATATTTTATTTATCAAACTCGAATGAGGCTGCTTACTTGTGAATTGTTTTTGTACACTCAGCTCGTTGAGCAAGATTCCGAAGGGCAGTCTAATTCAGAATGCAAAACAATAGAGCGAGCATGTCAATGAAAGAAAGTAAAGAACTCATATTTGAAGAGATATTTTGTATTGAATCTTTCTGCAATTCATTCAATCATGATTTTTTATTGTTTTACATCAGAGTGGTTGCCACTATTTATAGTATCATGTAAGAAAAAGAGAAAAATATTATTTACCTCCTGAACTATGACCATTTTGACACTTTGCCTCCTAAACTTTTTTTTCGTGCAAAGTACCTCCTAAACTGTGCGAATTTTGCACTTAACCTCCTGAACTCCCATTTTTTGGTTGAGATTCTAGTCGGATCTCACTCGTGTGACATGCACGCTAACATATAAGGGGTAAGATTGACTTTCCATCTCCTCCTCATGACTCCTGCTCAAAACAATGGCACGTGAGCACTCGTGTGACTTGTTAAGATAATGTTCACATTAATATATGTATACACGTTGGATTTGGTACCTACGTAGTGCTCACGTGCCATTATCTTGAGCGGGATGCATGAGTAGGAGATGGAAAGTCAATTTTACCTCTTATATGTTAGCGTGCATGTCACACGAGTGAGATCCGGCTAGAATCTCCACCAAAAATGGGAGTTCAGGAGGTTAAGTGCAAAATTCGCACAGTTTAGGAGGTAATTTGCATGAAAAAAAAGTTTAGGAGGTAAAGTGTCAAAATGGTCATAGTTCAGGAGGTAAAAAATATTTTTCTCTAAGAAAAATATAACCCTAAAATATGTGGCTAAGATTGCTACAGTACACTTAGCAAATTGTGTGGTTTCTATTGCTACAGTACATCCTGGCAGCTGGATGTACTGGATTAGGGCTGACATCATTAGCTGACATAGGATAGGTTGTCCTTATGTGAGTTCCGTTGCTGGCTATACGTGCAACCTCCGGTCGACCAATCGTACTCCCTGAGGGGTCGCCAACCTTGCGACCTGGTGCTCCACTTATCTTCAGGTCTCCAGTTCGCTCTCTATTCAGGTCGCCAACCTTGCGACCTGGTGCTCCACTTATCTTCAGGTCGCTTGCGACTGGTGTTGCACTCTTCTTTAAGTCACAAAGCATCATACGATCGGGTTCAGGTCGCTCTCTATTTCCCCTCTCAATTCGAGTGCGGCGAGAGGAAGAACAAAAATTTTATTGCGGAGCTGAACAAAGAATTGATGAGATAGCGGTTTGATGAAGACATCGGTAGACTGATCAATAGAGGGAAGGAACTGAACCTGCAGCGATTTCCTCGCAATGAGGTCATGAACAAAGTGAAGATCTAATTCAAAGTGCTTCGTACGGGCATGAAGAACAGGATTGAAGGCAACAACAATAGCACTTTGATTGTCGACCTAGATTGTAGGAACAGCAGGAAGAGCAACCTGAAGCTCACGGAGCAAATATTGGATCAGAAATAATTCAGTAGTAGCATGAGCGAGGCTGCGATATTCAGCCTCGGTGCTGGATCGCGAAAAAGAGGTCTGCTTCTTAGAAAACCAAGAGACAATATTGCGTCCGAGAAGAATACAAAAACCAGTGGTGAATTTTCTGTCATCCAGGTCGCCAGCCCAGTCGGAGTCTGAAAAACCTGTCAGATTAAAGAAAGAGGTTTTACTGTAGGTTATGCCATAGGAAATGGTACCGACAAGATATCGCAGAATTCTCTTGACAGCTCGCCAGTGCATGCTGAGAGAACAGTGCATATATTGACACATTTTGTTGACGCTGTAAGAAATATCAGGTCGAGTGATGGTAATATACTGAAGAGCGCCAACAATACTCCTGTAAAAGGTCGGATCAATAGTGGGTTCCCCTTGAGACTTAGAGAGAACAGGGGAGACAACCATCGATGTAGGGGTGGCTTTATCTCCAGTCATACCTTCTTTTTCAAGAAGAGTCAAAACGTACTTGCCCTGATTCAGATGGAGACCCTGAGCGGTGTGAGAAAACTCAATGCCAAGAAAATGATGTAGTTCACCCAGATTCTTTAACGAAAAGGTGGAATCAAGGTGAGTAATAAGCTTCGACATTCTAATCTTATCACTGCCTGTGACAAGGATGTCGTCAACATACACTAAAACCCAGATGCAGCCTGAGGAAGTGTTAGAGTAGAAGAGAGAGCTATCAGCCCGAGAAGCAGAAAAACCAAAACGAATAAGGACAGCTCGCAATTTTCCAAACCAAGCGCGGGGAGCCTGTTAAGTCCATAGATCGCTTTGGACAACCTGCACACCTGAAGATTGGGACCGACCTGTTCAAAACCAGGTGGCTGAGCCATGAAGATTTCCTTGTCCAGCTCGCCATTTAGAAATGCATTATTGACATCCAATTATTTTACCGACCAATTACAGTTGACAGCAATGGAGAGCACAACTAGGATAGTGGTAGCTTTAACAACAGGGCTGAAAGTGTCAGAAAAATCAAATCCGGGCACCTAACTGTATCCTTTGGCGACCAATCTGGCTTTATAACGAGCAACAGTACCATCAGCATGAGTTTTTAACTTGAACACCCACTTAAAACCAATCAACGACTTGCCCGGAGGTAGCTCAGAGAGAGACCATGTCTGATTCTTAAGAAGAGCTACATACTCTTCACACATAGCTACTTTCCACTTGGGATGTGATAAAGCTTCAACATAGGATGAGGGATCTCGGAAATCGAGGAGCTCCGTTCTGAGCACCTTGGGCTTGTAAATTCCTGCTTTAGCTCGTGTTATCATGTGATGCTTACCTGCAAAAGGATTAGCACTAGGCACAGAAGAAAAATGAGAAGTATGTGGAGAGCCCATTATTGGTAATTCAACAGTAAGAGAAATAGTAGATGGACTGGATTGATTGGAAGATAGTGGGATTGGCTGATGGGGAGGACTGGGAGGCGGACCAAGCATAGAGGGCTAGATATGAGACTGTGGTGAGGTCGTATGTGGTTGAGTTGAGGTCGCTGGCACATGTGGTGAGGTCGCATGTGGTTGAGTTGAGGTCACTGGCACATATGATGAGGTTGCTGAAGACAGTGGCGAGGTCGACGAGGTCGCAGAAGATGGTGGCGACCTCTCCGACGTAGTAGTATGGGAAACAGGTATAAGTGGTGGAGGACCAAGAATAAATGGTTGAATATTGGAACAGGAGTGAGGATCAGAATTCTTAGAGAAGGGAAATTTGAGCTCGTCAAAGACACATGTCTGGTGATTATAACCTTATTATCTGGCAACAAGACTTTGAAACCTTTATAGTGTTCACTGTAACCAAGGAAAGTACTGGGTTGCGACCTGAACTGAAGCTTATGTTTATTGAGAGGTCGAAGATGAGGGTAACAGAGACACCCAAAGGGTTTAAGATGAGTATAGCTAGGAATTTGATTTAAAAGAAGCTGATGAGGACTTTTGTACTGAGTGGTTTTAGAGGGTAATCGGTTTATGAGATAGGCAGCAGTGGTAAATGCATCATCCCAGTATTTGATAGGTAGATGAGAGTGAGAGAGGAGAGAGAGACCTTTTTCAACAATGTGTCTATGTTTCCTTTCGGCAAGGCCATTTTGTTCAGGTGTGTAGGGACAAGAGATTCTGTGGTGTATCCCAGAGGAGTGAAACAGGTTTGTGAGGGCTTTAAATTATCCCCCTCCATCACTTTGCACTGGTTTTATTTTAGAACGAAACTGAGTAAGAATGAGATTTTGCAGATGAGTGAAGGCAGCGAGCACATCAGATTTATGCTTTAGCAGATAGATCCATGTATATCTAGTATAGTGATCAATAAATGAAACATAGTAAGAGAATCCATTCGAGGACTTGACAGGAGAAGGACCCCATACATCAGTACGTATAAGATCAAAGGGATTTGTATGCTCCGTTCCTGAGGGAGAAAAGGGTAGCTTATGGCTGTTACCCTGAAGACAAGCACAACAAGTGGAAAATATAACTTTATTATTATTAGAAATGGAGAGATTACAGGTTTTGAGAACTCTTTGTAATACATTATTGGCAGGATGCCCTAATCTAAGGTGCCATAACTATAAATCTGCTTCCTTATTTGGATCACTGGACTCAGTGATGAAGATACTAGGGTCCTGTCTTGTGAACGAGGTAGATGGGGTTGTTGGCGAGCTGGAGGAAGTGTTGACGAGCTGGATATCAAATTTGTAAAGGCCATTCCTAAGAGAGCCTCGGAGAAGAATTTGATGTGTAGCCTGATCCTTTACATAGCAAGATGTAGGATGAAATTCAAAGTAAACAGAGTTATCTTGAGCAAATTGAGAGACACTAATAAGGTTCTTAGTTATATGTGGAACATGAATGAGTTTTTTGAGTAAAAAAGATTTGTTGCTGAAATGGAACTGAGAATTACCAATATGAGAAATACACAAACTTGAGATTAGCGAGGTCATTGGTGACATGATTAGAGGCTCCAAAATCTGCATAGCAGCTCGCATCACTGCCAGAATCAGACATCAGCGATAGGGCAGAGGGATCAATGGACTGAGTCACGGGGTAGGCAGTGTAGGAGGTCGCTGATATGTTGAAGTTATTCCGTGTATTGAATTGTGCAGTATAGGCAGCATCAAATCGGTAATAGCACTTATCGGCATAGTGGTTAGAGTAACCACAGATTTAACAGGGCGATCTGTTTTCGGGTCTAAAACCTCTTCCACCTCGTCCTCTATTGTTGTTGTTCCTTCCTCTGCCATCTCTTCCTGGGTGGCAACCTCTTCCTTCTGTTTGCTCCTGCACCAGCCTAGAAGTCTCTTTTCTGAACAGAAAACTGATTGGCGACGTTGATAGTGGGGATTGATCCTTCTGTGTTGATGAGGTTTGATGCATTTTCAGCCTCCATTCTGGTCTCATAGCTTAGAAACATAGGTAAAATTTTCCCGAGGGTGAGTGAATCACTCCGAGCTGTAGCTGCTACCACCACCAGATCAAAATCTCCTCCAAGTCCTGTGAGAACATGCATTGCTTGGTCTTCTTCAGAAATTGGTTGACCAGATGAAGCTAGCATGTCGCAGCAAGTTTTGACTTTGTTTACATATTCTCTGATGCTCATGGTTCCTTTCTTGACAGAGGAGAGCTGCATCTTGTACTGCATCTTTCTAGCTGCAGTTTGACTGGAGAAGTTAGCCTTCAGAGTTTGCCATATTTGTCTTGAAGATGCAAGACCAACCATCATGGTAAGTAGATTTTCAGAAAGAGAGGAGAGAAGCCAGGATGCTAACAACTGATCTTGCCGACCCAGAGTAGGAATTCTGGATTTACTGATCCTTCAACGAGTTGAGATGGGGGTCTGATTTCTCCAGTGATATCTCCTTCAAGCCCGTATCCTCTGACGGCTGTGTAAACTTGCATTTTTTAAAGCAGATAATTTGAGTCATTTAGTTTGATTGAGATGAGCTGATTTTGCAACTGAATTGCTGAGTTTGAGGTTTGAGAAGATAAAGAAGTATTCTGGAATGCCGAGTGAGAGCTCGATTGAGCCTCATGAGATGGAGGTGTGTAACCCTCCATGAGATATAAGGGAAGGAGACGAGAGAAGAGGTGTTCAGAGTCAGGCAAAAACCTACTCTGATACCATGAAAAAAAGTAAAGAACTCATATATTTGAAGAGATATTTTGTATTGAATCTTTCTGCAATTCATTCAATCATAATTTTTCATAATTTTACATCAGAGAGGTTGCCACTGTTTATAGTATCATGTAAGACAAATATAACCCTAAAATATGTGGCTAAAATTGCTACAGTACACTTAGCAAATCGTGTGGTTGCTATTGCTACAGTACATCCTGACAGCTGGATGTACTGGATTAGGGCTAACATCATTAGCTGACGTAGGACCTTATGTGAGTCTCGTTGCTGGCTGTACGTGCGACCTCCGGTCGACCACTCGTACTCCTGAGGGGTCGCTAACTTTGCGACCTGGTGCTCTACTTGTCTTCTGGTCGCCAGGTCGCTCTCTATTCAAGTCGCCAACCTTGCGACCTGGTGCTCCACTTATCTTCAGGTCGCCAGTCTTGCGACCTGGTGCTGCACTCTTCTTTAAGTCGCAAAGCATCATACGACCGGGTTCAGGTCGCTCTCTGTTAGTTAAGAGGTGAGATTCCCAAAATGTTTTTATCAGTTGTCCATTATCACACATAGGGATTTGTTGTTCATGACATAATATAAATACACTTTATTTGTTGCATAATCTTATTTCAATTAGATTTCTTTTTTGAGTTTGAGACATGAATCACCCTTTGTTACTCAATATATAGAATCGGTCATCTCAACTCTTGATTTGAGGTTTTGCAGGTTTTGGGTTATGGTGATACTGATGTTGTAGAATACTTGTATAAAAAAAAGTCCCAACTTGATTCTTTGGTAAATTTCATCTGTAAGAATCTCACTGAAGCATGTAATATGAAGCCACTGTTATTAAATTGGATTTATTCAATTTAATGGTGCAGCAGAAATTCGTTGTAACGAATTATATATTATTAATCTACGTGTCGTGTAGATAATTATAGCATTTTGAATTTCTCAAATCCATTTATTGGTGAGTGAGAAATAATGCTTTGAAGTTGAACGGTTGCTTATGTGTATTAAAGTGCGTAATAAGTTTTATCCCACATTGATAGTTATCCAATGTGGAAGGGAGTTTAAAAGTGTTTAACTTCTATTGATTGGACATCAAGTGGGCCCAGTGGGTTGTGTGGACTTTGTGTAAACAAAYRTCAKGCGGGCTCTTGGACTTGGGTTCGCCAGTCCGCCTTCGGCGAAGCCGATGGCGGAGCCGAGCGGATCCGAGCCCGAGCCCGGTCCCGGACCCGGACCTCGGACCTCGGACCTCGGACCTGGGTCCTGGTCCTGGGCCTGGGACTTGGGTCTTGGGTCTTGGGTCTTGGGTCTTGGGCAATTGGTCCGAATTGGCTGGTCCGATTGAGGTGGGCCGTGGGGGTGGTCTGGGTCAGCCCAATTGAGTTTTTGGTCGATCACGCTCCGGACACATGCCAGCATGCTCCAGACACACTCCTGGAACGCGCATGCACTCTCTTGACATACGCATTTGAACCTTCACACTGAACCTGTCCAGGTTCATGCTGCTGCTGCTGACCGTTTGACTGTATCATTTAAAGACGTCTTAATTCAGGTTGTAACACCTGAATTTGTACCCTATAAAAGGAAGTGGTTCTTGCATCTGAACCTTTCCTTACGCATGAACATCTGACGAAACCCTAAAACACCTGAGAACAACATATTCTGCACTCTGCATCCATTTCATTTTTCTGCATTTCTTTTTCATACGTAACTCAGTTCATATTCAACCAGTTCGCCGGAGCTCTGGTATTTACGGTGCTGTAATACCAGAGACGAAGTCGTTTCATCTTTGGAGACGAATAGCCAAAACCGAAGGGCACTACCGGGGCTATTTCGTCTTGCGGACAGAGTGCTTACTCGACTCGACTTTATTTGTTTTCTGTTTTTCGATTTCTTTTTCCAGTTTTGTGCTCGAATTATTGTAACTATTCCAACAATCGCAAGACGAAATATTTTTTGTAATTTTATTTTTTGTAATCCCTAACTGGAAAAGGATGTCAACCTCAAGCACTCCTGACGAGCGACGCTACTCCGGCCATCCACCTCCACTATTTCGGC
>BMAC01000287.1:176010-187744 GCA_014905375.1 Phtheirospermum japonicum | reverse complement strand
GTTGTGTGGACTTTGTGTAAACGAAGCTCACGCGGGCTCTTGGACTTGGGTTCGCCAGTCCGCCTTCGGCGAAGCCGATGGCGGAGCCGAGCGGAGCCGAGCCCGGTCCCGGTCCCGGACCTCGGACCTGGGTCCTGGGCTCTGGGCCTGGGACTTGGAACTTGGGTCTTGGGTCTTGGGCAATTGGTTCGAATTGGTTGGTCTGATTGAGGTGGGTCGTGGGGGTGGTCTAGGTCAGCCCAATTGAGTTTTTGGTCGATCACACGCCAGCATGCTCCAGACACACGCCAACACACTCCTGGCACGCGCATGCACTCTCTTGACATACGCATTTGAACCTTCACACTAAACCTGCCAGCATGCTCCAGACACACGCCAACACACTCCTGGCACGTGCATGCACTCTCTTAACATACGCATTTGAACCTTCACACTGAACCTGCACGCGCATGCACTCTCTTGACATACGCATTTGAACCTTTACACTGAACCTGTCCAGGTTCATGCTGCTGCTGCTGACCGTTTGACTGTCTCATTTAAAGACGTCTTAATTCAGGTTGTAACACCTGAATTTGTACCCTATAAAAGGAAGTGGTTCTTGCATCTGAACCTTTCCTTACGCATGAACATCTGACGAAACCCTAAAACACCTGAGAACAACATATTCTGCACTCTACATCCATTTCATTTTTCTGCATTTCTTTTTCATACGTAACTCAGTTCATATTCAACCAGTTCGCCGGAACTCTGGTATTTACGGTGCTGTAATACCAGAGACGAAGTCGTTTCATCTTTGGAGACGAATAGCTAAAACCGAAGGGCACTACCGGGGCTAATTTTTATTTCTTACGTAACTCACACCATTTTCTATCCAGTTCGCCGGAACTCTGGTATTTACGGTGCTGTAATACCAGAGACGAAGTCGTTTCATCTTTGGAGACGAATAGCCAAAACCGAAGGGCACTACCGGGGCTATTTCGTCTTGCGGACAGAGTGCTTACTCGACTCGACTTTATTTGTTTTCTGTTTTTCTATTTCTTTTTCCAGTTTTGTGCTCGAATTATTGTAACTATTCCAACAGCCACCACCTGTTCATAAGGTACAACAGCTCAGACACTGACCGACCGGCTGATTTTGTCTATACTTTATTTATGTTTTGCTTGTTCGATAGTTATCATGAGATGATTTTTGGTTTATATTTGAGGAAGAAATGGACTTAAATTTTACAAGACATGTTTTTGATCGGTGAACATATTAAAACAGAAATCTAAATAGAATTTGCTATATGAGTTGGCCTGGTCCTACTCCTATGGAAATTGATATATGATTAGTTCTTGTTTTTCTTTTTCAGATTGCCTCAGACTTTCCGAGTAAATTATACTTGTAGAAATAATTAAGAGAATAAATGTCTAAAATCGGTTTCTAGCCTTAATTCTGATGCTTAGTTTTACAAAGCTATTCTAAGCCTTTTTGGTGAAGGCTTCTCAATTTAATTCACTTGAATATATAGAAATCGTGGAGAATGTTTGTAATTTGAAGAAACAAGAAGCTGATTGGATCCTCATAATCGATATTGTAGAGCAAGGGGATAAATTAGAGGTAAATGGAAGGTAAATTGATATTTTATTTATCAAACTCGAATGAGGCTGCTTACTTGTGAATTATTGTTGTACACTCAGCTTGAGCAAGATTCCGAAGGGCAGGTAATTCAGAATGCAAAACAATAGAGCGAGCCTGTCAAGAGGTGAGACTCCAAAAATGTTTGTATCATTTGTCCATTATCACACATAGGAATTTGTTGTTCATGACATGATATAAATACACTTTATTTGTTGCATAATCATATTTCAATTAGATTTCTTTTTTGAGTTTGAAGAAATGACATTCTTTTCTTGATTATGTTTGTTGGGGCATACATAACAAATTATTGTTCCTGTAGGCCGTAACTTATTTTTAGTTAGTCCTTTTCGTTTGAAATTTCGTGAGCGTTGGTTTTCTCTGTTTTGGTAGACTCATTCCTGGTGAAACATGTTACATGATGTATATATTGCTGCTAGAATTTTGTGGGCTGTGAGAGTGAATGATGTTGATCTGAGCACATACAATGGAAAAGTCCTTTTGATTGTAAATATTGCATCACAGTGGTACTGGCGGCTTAAACTATTATCTTAGGTTCCATCTGTGCTAGTGTTAATGCCTATGCAAAAATGAAGGATCAAATGAATTTAGAGTCAATGTGTGGTTTTTTAACCAGCAGGATAGGGAAGATCATGGCGTATTATCCATGGAACTTACTGAATTTTATTTTATTTTATTATGGGCACAAAAATCTGCAATCTAAGAAGATGAAAATTTAAATGTTTAGTCTTTGTATACGTTGAGATGGATTTTTAGCGTTATGGTTGTCTAATTATTTGTTTTGTCTAATCATAAGTATGATAAAACTTAGGTTGCGTCAAAATTAGGCTCCTAAAAAGGCTTAAAATTGTAATCCAAGATACATACAACTGAAGGCACTTTCCAAAGTCAATCATAAGATCCTGGCCCTGAAGATAATTAAACTTAATTTTCTCTATATAAGTAATCTTGATAAACACTTAAATAACGGTATTAGTAGTGAAGGGATGCTTAAATGTGAATTTTCCAATTACTTGTTGGATTTGAGACACAATTTTATTAATCTTGTAGCCTGCAGTTGAGATTTCATAATAATGGACCAGTAGTATTTCTTGTTTGTACTTAGAAACTTTCCTTGTGAGATAACAATCAGTCAATTTTGTGGTCATAGATTCACAGTGCTGCTGGTAGTTCTAACAGAAAAAATGAGAAAAAAATTAATAATAAATAAATAAAATACTTAGACCAACCTCCTCCACTTGGTAATTTGTATTTTATTTGATTTATACTGTACTACTATCCACTAGTGTGTTTTTTTTAATTATTTTATTCTTAGTCTGTGTGTATGTTTTGTTAATGGAATTTGGAAAAGAAAAAAAAAACAAAACTGGGGGATGTGTAGGATTTTGTGCTGATAGCCGTTGATGTATATGAAATAAGGCAGATGATTTAAATTTTGAATAGGGTTAGAGGACCTTCCAAAGAAAGAGCCAAGAATAATAGGGCTTAATAGACCAAAACAATCAATTGCTTCATATCTCAAAAAATATATATATAACTAATATTAAGGAAATCAATTGCTTCAAGATTGCTATGAAATTATCATGTTGCATACACATATTTATACATCATGCCATGCATTATTATACACTATGATATATATAGCCAATTAAGCAATTATCACGATTGAGAGTCTTTAATTATGATATACAATACCTGGGAAACTGTTTCAAGAATAAAATAATCACGATTGCGCTTTAACTTTGTGGCATACAATGTTTTTTTTTTGCAGACTGACTGCTTCTGTCTTGCCAGAAGCCATTGGCTACATTAGATCCCATGAGGGCCAAATTAAGTTAAATTTTTTGCTCCTTCTCATTTTCTTTTTTCTTTGCACAATATATATGACTTGACTTGATATAAATGTGTGTTCAGTAAAAGTAAATTATAGTAATACTTTCTTTTATGGGCATTAAAATTGTGCGTGTGCTTTGTGACTTGTGATCTATTCATAATTAGTTATTTCTTTTGGGGTTTTCTTGATTTTCTTTCATTCTTTCTATATATAGACGTGCGTGCATAATGACATCGTTTTTTAGACATGGCATTGTTTGATTATAAGATAATGCACAAAATAAAATAGACGATCTTGATAAATGAATATATAAGTTAAAATTTTCTATGTATTTTTTTTTTTTTTTATCCTCATTTTTTCTCTTATGAACTTTAAATGCAGGCACTAATCAGCAATTTATGGTCATTCTGTAAGTACCTATACATGCGCAAATTCTCTGTTTTTTTCCTCTTTCACTTTTTCCATGTAAGACCAAGATTTTCACAAACACTGATAGACAAAATTATCACACACACACATGTATTGGAAATAGGAATGTCTGCAATTATCTAATTCCCCCCACCACACAGAATTTTTTTTTCCATTTGTTTATTAAATTATACTAATACTTAAGAAAACAATTTATTTTGCTAGGTTCAAGAAAGGAATTGTTTATTTCCTGAAGAGGCTGCAACTGGTCAGGTATGTATATAAGCTTTATTGGATTGATCACTTACAAAAAAGAGGCTATGAATTGATAAAGCATATTGTGTATTAATTTTCTTAAAGGGAAAGTTGTCTGTGAAAAATTACTCATGAACAGGAACTGCTTTTCTTTTTCTTTCTTTTTGTTTTTTTTTGAGTCGACACATTTCTTTATTTGTTATGGAGACTTGTGTTATGAAATTTGTCAAATATTTGCATTATTTGCTCTTATTTGTAAGTAATGTAGGTCTTCTTAGTTTTTTACCAAATTTTTTCCTGCCAAATCCAATTTCACCAAAGTTTTTTCCTGCCTTGAGTGTCGTATCAATACAAGAAAGCTCAATTTGAGAAAGACTTAAAGTCCAAATACGAGCGAGTCACAGTGTACAAATTAAACAAATACATATTAACTTTAGGTTGATCTATCCATTATTTAGAAAAGATAAATCACATAATTGATCGTTCTGACTATCTTTGCTTATCCGCTGAGTTGTCGAAGATGATGTTGGATTTGCTTTGCAATAAACTCGAAGCAGTATATAACGTACTACTATTAATTTCCTAATATTAATTTTATGGGCAGCATGACTTTATTTTCATAAATAACAAATTTTCTAATATTAATTTTGCTCAGGAGTTAGGAGATTGTTGATTTGTGTTTTTCACAATCTCATTTTTGACTCAGTGATTTTTACAGCTTGATGATTGGAGGATATTTGTCATTCGGGGTTAATTACAAGGTATTACAAGGTTAATTATTATTTAGTGCATAATTACAAGGTTGGAAGTTAATTTATTTATAATTGAATTTATTGTAATTGTGCTAAAGTATTATATTATATGTTACAGGTAATGATATCGAATGACTTCATCCAAATGACATTGAAGAAATCCGGAATCGATGAGAGTGAGATATATATATATATTTTTTTGAAATAAGGAATTGATTATCGGATCATTAGAATCATGAGTTATTTTAGCATTAAATTTTGAAAGTTTGTTAATTATGTTTGTTTTGTCTTTTGAATTCAAGATGTGACTTGAATGTGGTTAAAACTATTACTTTGTGTAAGTCGTACATATTTTATTAGTAAATTATAGCTTGGTTTGATGAATTTACCTCGTAGTTCGGGTTTAGTTGTTAATTTATAGTTTGACTTGATGGATTATTGAATAAGTTATGTTCTTGCAATTTGACTGGGATGAATTGTGTACTTATTATTTGGTTTGGCTATGTGAAAAATATTGGTTAATATTTACAGGTTGAGAATCGCCTAAAATGGCCAAAATAAAAAAATAATAACAAATTATACATCAGTTATATAAAACACCGATGTCAAAATAAATTTCCTACGCTTTTATTAATAACTGATGTAAGTGTACACAATTTACATCAGTTATTAATTTACCGATGTAAGTTTGTACACATGTTGCATCGGCTGTTAAATAACCGATGTACAATCACCGATGTTTTCATCGGGTTATTCATTTTACATCAGTTTCTCAGAAAACGGATGTAGTACAGTCCTGTCTTACATTGTGTATTTCATGTTTTACATCGGTCTCTTTCTACAAGTATAACCGATGTAAAGGTTGTGATATTTTACAACGCTCTAATCTACATCAGTTTGAAAACCGATGTTAACTGAACAAAATAACTGATGTAAAAACCATTTCTTTTAGTTTTGAGTTATATAGGGTTGTGCATACTCTATTGTGGCTTGACACGTGTAGTTGTCATCCTAGGTTTTTATGCATTGCGCCCCCCTATATAATGTGGTCTGACGCCTTGTATGTTTCAAGTATTAATGAGATAAAAATGATCCAAGAAAGATGTCTATTTCATGTTCAGCTTTTCAGCTTTCGCAACTTTGTTTTCTGCTCATTTCCTAATAGGGCAAGGCAACATGTAAGTTCGTCCCTGGCTGTGATGTGAAAATAAAACAGTGAGAGCTATCAATATGAATGGGGTGGTGGTACACACAAGTTTTAGCACTAATAACAGTCCCATGCCTCATTAACTCTTCATGAAAATTAGTTCTAGAAATCCAAGTGGACGTATAAGGAAATCATCCTATTGTCACCAACTTAAGTTTATTTTTGTATCAAAACAACAAATAATTAATGTATTTGTGAATAGATGAGTAGCAAGTGATTAACTATCTTTTCTTGTGAAAACGAGATTTTCGTTTTTCTTTTTTATGCTCCCCTGGTTGACGATATGAGCAAAATAGTAATGTAGGGGGCTCAAGCTCAAATTGTACGAAGAATGCAAATATAAAATCAAAAACATAATTATTTTATTCATATCCATAGCTCCCGCTATTTTATTTTCATGTCACAAGCTTTTCTAGAAAATAGAAAGCTGCGTTATTTTGATATATCCCATTAGATCAACTTTTCTCGTGATCATGCATTGCTACAGCAAATGGGCTCCGAACTTTGTTATGGATACTAGACCTTGTAATTGAACCAAACAAGGTTCCCTTAGAAGTTGGAGAAGGTATGAATGTCACTTGAAAGCTTTGTTTTGTAACTGCTTTCGTGAACCGTAGTATTTTTGGCACTACTTGAACCAGCATACCAGCAGGAGCCTCAACAGAGGCCGTGTAGATCGAACATCCTTCACCGACATTAGTAACTGTTCTTCTCACCGTCCTTCTTCCATTTACCTTTAAGCCGAAAACGGCTATCGAAGGATAGTTCATGTCGGGGATCAAATCCGGACTCGAGTTACTTGGGCAAGAAAAGTTATTAGGAACAGTCGACGCAATATATTTAATCACGAATGCGTTGTAACCATAGTTGCAAAGAAATTGGACGTAATCAGAGGTTTCTGTCTCGTAGACGAGCCCCGGCCACAATGGGCCAAATAGATTTTGTTGAGGAATTTATTCCTGACAATAATTCCTATTTTGTTATTTGCCTTTCTTGGGCACAAAATAAATTAGGGAACTAGATTTAGGACAATTTTATGTTTCCTAGTTTATGCACAAGACTTTAATTATTCCTAGATTGTGTTTAGGATTTGTTTTTCGAATTTTACCAAGTTTAGGATTCTTAGTTGTCTATTTAAGACACAAGTACTCCTACACTTGGTTCGCGGTTTTTAATCAGAATTTTACGGACGGATTTCTTGAGGAGAAGAACACACGCACGATGCAAGGAGAACGCACAAAAGAAGAAGAACACGATAGAATTACTTGGAGCCAACGATCGTGATAAACAAGACCTTTGAAGTTGCGTGACCAACGAAGAAGATCTTGCTATTCCGGCAACAAGTATTTAGTATCAAGTTTATTGATATTTAGTTTTCATATATTACTTTATATTGTGTATTGAACGAGAAGTGAAAGTGATATAGTTTTCGGGTTTGTACACCCAAGTTCACAAGTATTTACTTGTGAACTGAATTTGTTTAATCGTGTTTTCTATGTTTAATTTCCGCTGCATAACTTTGTGTTATTAAGTCGATGTTGTTAACCAGTGTTGTTAACATTGATTAACAACATCATAAATTTGATCCTTATTTTTAAAACCATAGACCTTCTAATTTTATAATTGGCATCTAGAGCGGGTTACTTAACCTTTTAAGTATTGATCCTTATTTTGGAGGTGCTATGGATGCTCAAGGCAACCCGAGGCCTTTAATCCTTAATGGTGAGAATTATTCTCTCTGTAAATAGAGGATGAGGTGGCACTTGAAGAGCATGGATGAACGAGTTTGGAAGACCGCCCTTGTTGGATGGGAAAAGCCACGTGTCACGGATGGCGAGGGCGATGCCATTCCCAAGAAGGAGGAAGATTGGACTGCTGACGAAGCAGTTGCTGCAAATTGGAACTCTAAATGCATTAACGCCTTGTGTGGCTATGTAGACTGCAAGCTACTATCGTATCATCAAGAACTGTGAGTCGGCAAAGGATGCTTGGGACGCACTCCAAAGGGTGTGTGAAGGAACGACAAGCGTGAAGAAATCCAGACTAAGAATGCTCATGTCCACTTTCAAGGCTATGATAATGAATGAGAAAGAAACCATCATGGACTACTCTTTGAGATTGGCGAAAATAGCAGAGGAGTGCAAAGAGTTGGGTGAAGCCATAACAAATTCTCGTCTTGTAGGAAAATTGCTAAGATCCATTACAAAGAAATATAGCATGAAGGTGGTGGCAATAGAAGAATCCAAGGATGTTGATAACATCGATTTCAACACCTTAGTTGGAAATCTCAAGCAATACGAGATGGAACATGTCACCTCTAGCTCGAAAGAGAATGTTGCTTACTCTTCTGATTTAATTAAAGTAGGGGATGAAGATGACGATGAATTCGATTTTAATGGGATTATTAAAAGGATGGAGTCGACTACTCTCGAAGAAGATGAACTGGCCCTTGTTACTCAACGCTTCAACAAATTCTTGAAGAAAAAGAACAACTCTGGAAGCTCAAATACAAAGAACAAGACACAAATATCCACTCCAAAGTTTACTGGACGAACTCTTCCACAATCTCAGTCCTCAAACTCAATTTTCAATGTGTCAAGCTCTTCAAAACAACTCAGCGAGATATAATGCCACAAATGCAAAGGTTGGGGACATTACAAGAATGAGTGTCCCACCTTTCTTAGAAAGAAAAGTATGATCGCTACCGACTTTACTGAAGACGTTAATGATTCCGAGTCACTTGATCCAGTCCCAGCATTATTCTCCCATGTTGTTCGGGACGACGATATCCATGTCGGTTTGCTTGCAGATAACATCGTGTGCCTGAATGCTGAGACCACTGACTATTATGAGGAATACGAGCAACTGAGTGAAGATCACAAAAAATTGTATGTCAGTTGGAGTAAACAGGTACTCAAAGCGAAAGATCTCGCAAAAGAAGTAGAGAAGCTAACCAAGGAAAAGGAGGATCAGCTCGAAATTATTGTCCGGCTGGAATCATCTCTCACCAAGAAGGATGCTGAGCTTGAGAAGATTAGAAACGAACTGACTACTGTTCGAGGTACAATTTCAAATCTAAACAAAGGTAAGGCTAAGCTTGATGAAATTTTGCAGGTTAGCTTCCCAGATTCCTCTAAACATGGATTAGGATACAAGCCAAGTCAACCCACGCAAGTGTCGAGTCAAGAACGAAAATCTTCCAAACGCCACAAGAAGAGAAGGAGACAATTCGTGTGGCATCATTGTGGAGAACCAGGCCACATTCGTCCCTTTTGTTGGAAGATCATTGGGGAAAGAAGACACTTTCAGAGAACAAATATGCCTGTCAAGTCCAATGTTGGTAACCGCGCTACCAACATCAATACCAACATCAGATACAAACAAGTYTGGGTCAAGAAAAACAGCATCAAGTGCAACATGATCCATACCTCTTTGAAGTCCCTAGTCCCTGGAGCCTGGTACTTTGATAGTGGATGCTCGAAGCACATGACAGGCTCAGAAGAATTGCTCTCCAACATTGTCAGATTTAAAGGCGGAAAAGTGAAGTATGGAGGAGGTGCAAACGGTCAGATTGTTGGGCAAGGGACTCTTCATGTTCCTGGTGTTGTAACATTAGAAAATGTGCTGCTAGTGGAAGGACTTACAGCAAATTTGATCAGCATAAGTCAATTGTGCGACGGAGGGTTCAGCGTTAAATTCAACCGAGAAAAATGTGAAGTTTATGAAGAGAATGGATTGTGTATTCTCACAGGTAAAAGAACTTCAGATAATTGCTACCAAATTCACAGTGATGCTTTTTGCAGGTTGTCCCAAGTTAGTGATGCAGAACTTTGGCATCAAAAGCTTGGACATGTAAATTACAAGATGATGGATAGGCTGACCAAAGAAGATGCTGTGACTGGACTGCCCAAACTCAACACCAAGATCATTCCGGTGTGCGAGGCGTGCCAAAAAGGAAAACAGGTAAGGGTGCCACATCCAGTCCAACAAAGTCTCACTACATCGTCTTGCTTTGAACTGCTTCACATGGATCTCATGGGACCACTAGAGGTTGAGAGCCTTGGTGGTAAGAGGTATGTTTTCGTGATTGTTGATGATTTTTCTAGGTTTACTTGGGTAGAGTTTTTAAAAGAAAAATCTGAAACTTGTGAGGCTTTCAAAAAACTTGTAAAGAGACTATGTGTAAGATTTAAAGTAAAAATTGGTAGAATTAGAACCGATTATGGAAAGGAATTTGAAAACGCATCGTTTCTAAAGTACTGCACTTCTGAGGGTATTAGTCATGAATTTTCGTCTCCAATTACCCCTCAACAAAATGGCATAGCTGAACGTAAGAATAGAACTCTAGCAGAGATGATTAGAACTATGCTCATTTCTAATGGAATAGCTAAAAGATTTTGGGCTGAAGCAATGAACATTGCATGTCATATCACGAATAGGGCTTACTTTAGACCAGGTTCGTGTGCAACTCCCTACGAATTGTTGATTGGAAGAAACCAAACTTGAGCTATTTTCATGTGTTTGGATGTGTTTGCTATGTGCTTAATGACAGAAATCATCTTGCTAAACTTGACTCAAAGAGTGATAAGTGCATCTTTATGGGCTATTCTCAAAATAGTCATGCATATAGGTTATTTAACCTTCGAACACGAAGTATGTTTGAGTCAGTAAATGTCAAGTTTGATGATCTAACAAGTGGAGTCAAGCCTGTCGAGGATGATGATCTGGTTTATGATCAAAACCCTCAGAGCAGTGTTACTCCTACCTTAGTTGATGGTGCAGGTATTGAAAACAAAGATTCAGACGCTGAACTCAGAAACTTAAGTGATGTTGATAACCATGTTGATACTGGGATACAAACATCAGTACCAACATCGACCAAATTGCAGAATCTGACTCTGATTCAGAGGAAGAAGATCCAGCAGATCCCATTGATCTTCATCAGAGGGATATTCCATCCAAAATCCAGAAAAACCACCCCGTGGGCCAAATCATTGGTGATATGGATGAAAGGAGTACAAGACGTCGACAAATAAATTTCAAGGAAATGGTTAGGTATGTGTGTTTGTCTACTAATTATTCTAAAATTTGTGAGTCTTTGTACCTTTCTAAAATAGAGCCCAAGCGCGTGGAGGATGCACTCAAGGATGAGTTCTGGATTCGGGCCATGCAAGAGGAGCTGGACCAATTCTCCAAGAATGATGTGTGGGATCTTGTTCCACGGCCAGAGAATGCTCATGTGACAGGGACCAAGTGGATATTCAAAAACAAGACTGACGAAGCAGGCAACATTGTGAGGAATAAAGCTCGACTTGTCGCACAAGGGTATACGCAAATTGAAGGTATTGATTTTGATGAGACTTTTGCCCCTGTTGCTCGAATTGAGTCGGTAAGACTTTTGCTTTCTGTTGCTTGTCATATGAAAATTTCGCTACATCAAATGGACATTAAGAGTGCGTTTTTAAATGAGGTATTAAGTGAAGAAGTATATGTTGAACAACCTAAAGGATTTGTGGATCCTCAATAACCTGATTTTGTTTTAAAATTGAAAAAGGCACTTTATGGTTTAAAACAAGCTCCGAGAGCGTATGAAAGGCTCACTCAACATTTGCTTTATTTGAATTTTAGACGAGGAGAAGT
>BMAC01000287.1:142421-161203 GCA_014905375.1 Phtheirospermum japonicum | reverse complement strand
ATGATAAGTTGACTGCTTCCTACTCTGTCATATATACGGTGTGAGATCAAAAGGAGCAAAACATTCAATTATAGACTCAACTACTAAAATTGAAATACAACACAACAAATAATCTGCTGGGAGGCAAAACTTGTGGGATGAAGCTGGAGAATCAAGTGAAGCAGATGAAAATTTAAAATGTTCTATGATAATAGCAAGTTTTACAGCACACTTGTGCAACAACAATAACAGTAAAAAAGATTGCAGAATGGAGATTTAACAAAAACTGCAAAACCTGTTTATTCATTATGACAATTGTTTATTTTCGTCTGGGCAAGGGATTAATGACAAGAATTCTTGCTCATTATTCAACCTTCACTTACAATTAAAATAGCAAGTACAAAAAGTATTTATGCGGTCATTCTCAAAATCACAAACCGATCTAAATGTAGTCCGATGTGCGACAGAACAACAGTAATTACATGAGTATTGGTTGCTTGGATCACAGGGAGTATTAGGGTGGACTCCCGTGCAAATTGCACCCAATGAACCTGAGACTAAACTCATGAAGAAGATAATTACAGCCAAAAAAGATGCCAAAGCCTTTGCCATTTTTATTAATATTCAAAGTGTGGGAATGTTTTGAATAATTATGAGTTGTAGTGATTGCCATTTGAAAGTTGGTTTACCTCGACAAGGGTAGTGATCAGTTGAGCTTTTTCTTTGTTTTTTTCTTGAAAAGTCTCCAAAGCTTCTTTATATTCTCTCTCCTATAATAATGTGGAAATATTGCCAAGAAAAAGGAATTAAAAGAAGTGGTTCTATTTTAAAAAATGGTAAAAGAAAAGGAAGTATCTTTGTATTTTTTTGAAACAAAGAGAAGATTTTTACTTTCTTTTGACAGATCTGAGCAAGTGATTTGAGGTCCCGATTTGCTGTGTCTAATCTTCTACGCACTGTGGTCACATCCTTTCTCATTGGATCCGTGAACACTTCAAATTCCTAACAATACGTTCCAGTGTTATTGATTCTACAAGGGTTCCTACTTTTTTTTTTTCTTTTCAAATTTTATTATTTGACGAGAACGATGGATCGATCACTGTTTTTTGATATGTAAATTCTTTCAAATTGTGTGGAAATTTTGTTATTAATTAAATTTTAATTTGTGATTTTTATTAATTTTTTATGCGATTATTTATGGATTCTTTAAGGTTCCTTTTCTTATTTGAAGTGAACGACAGATTAGTAATTTTTTTTTTATGTATATATATTTCAAGTTTTGTGTGATTTCTATTTTTAATAGGATTTTAATTTGTGTTTTTTATTATGTGTTAGTGGTTATTTATGCATTTGTGTAATATAATTTAGTTAGATTTTCTATGAGTTTATCTTTTGGTGAATCAAAATCTACATTATGATTTTCTATTTATGTGTGATCTGTTGGTGTATGTTAATCTGCGATATACGATCTTTAATCTCTACGTTCGCCAGAAAAAGATTTACCTCATGTGAGTGTTGTCTTGATGGCGTTGTCTTCACGTGATCGTTGGACATATGTGCAAAATCCCTTTTCGAAGACGGTCTTATTCCCTCGACATAATGATCAGGTATGTTCTATTTCTTTTTTTCAAGTTTCAATTTGTTTGAAGTTTGCTTATATTTCTTGGATCTGTTTTTCAGTATTTAAAATTTCTATGTTCTAATTTATAATTTTGGATAATTTATAATACTTGATAAGGATTAAGTTGTGGCTTATTTATAATTTTGGAAAATTTATGGACTTTATCTAAAGCATATTTCTTTTGTTGTACATGTCTTCATATTGCCTTAAACAACTTTTATGATGTCATGTTGGATTTTTGGTCTACCTAATGCTCGACTTTTGGATCAAATTTTTATAATAAAACACCCATAAGTTTACACGTTACTTCCAGATAAATCCTCCGATTTGGACTTTGCAGACTCCGTGAGAGAGCACTGGATCGATGGTGATTAAATTCTTCTTTAAGGCGATAATGGTTCTGGTGAATTATTAAACAGTGAGTGTAATTCGTCTTTTGTTTTCATTTATTCTTCTTTTTATTTTTGAATATTGTGACCTTATCAGAAGATTTTAAGTCCAATATGATCTTCTTTATTGGAGTTTACTCAAAATTCCATTTTATGCACTGACTAGAAATTTAACTTTATGTATAGACCTTAGCCATGGCTTTTTATTGCTTCATCTTAATTGATAACATTTTGTTTAGTGATTATACTTACGAATGTGGATAACTACAAAAGTTGTGTTTGATATTGCTAGATGAACTAGACCCGAGATTATGAATAACGTGTATGGTTATATGAATATTGAATGATCCATTATTCATGAGTTATCAATATGTTATGGTCTACAAAAGTGGTTATTTATATTGTTGACTATCTTATGTTTATTCTCCTCTTTTCATAAATATTGTTGAGAAACCAATAGCAATTAGTATCTAGAAAGGGATGGTGGTGGTCGATTCGAGTATGGAGGTCAAGAATGTTTTGTAATGGAAACCAATATATATATATCTATATAGATAGATAGATAGATAGATAGATAGATAGATAGATAGATAGATAGATAGATATATTTATGAATATATTGTTAATGATCTAAATCTTTCACCGGAGTTCATCGATCCAAAAATAGCCATGAGTTTTCTTTTCTAAAAGTGGATGATTCCTACAGGTCTATCCCAAATGGTCCCCGTGATATTTTAGTTTCATTTTGTGTTGTTATCATCTCTTAAGATTCTTCCAGGGTGTTTGTTTATTCAATTGAATTTCAATTTACATGTGTGTGTTCATCTGAATGATTGATGTTTAATATCATGATTTTAATCAGATGCGAGACATTATTCAAAGAGAATATTGGGCATGGCTAATCTGTAAAAACATGAATGGATTATAAATAAAGATGAAATTTGTGATTCGAATGAAAGAGCACATGTTATATTCTCAGGTCGATTTTGTCATGCGAGGTGAATCGATTGCTGCATTTTCTTTCAATCTATGAATGGAAATATTGTTTTTCTATTTATGTGATTATGTTTCATTTTTCCAAAATGTTTGTCTTTTACTTTAATAAGAAGTCTTTTGTGTAAGTGGCTTCACTTTCTACAAGCTATTCAGTCTCCCGAGTAAACTTGCATTTTATGAAGGTTTGCAATCCGTATGATGGCGATTGGTGTTTTTTGTTATGGTTTATGTTTGCAATTTGATATTTAATTTGTAATCTGGGTAAAATAATTGATTTGCAGCCGCATTTTCTGGGTATTTAGCTGGCCCTGCTGGTAGCACGGGTAACAGAGCCTCATCGAGTGGGCCCGCCATTACTTAGCCAGCAAATGCTAATTTAGCGTGGTATGACATGAACGATGATGATTATCTGTGAGCTTCGGCTGCGAGAAGAGATGATTCGTGGTGGTGTTCGGTTAACCTTCCTTTTGAAAGATGTGAATGGTTTTGTTTTAGCTGTGGGCTGCTTTCTATCTCATGTCTGGTAATAGGGTTTTTTTTTCTTTTTTTTTTATAAATGTAGTGACCATTTTCTGACTAATTTTATGTTGTTGCTTAATCTGTTAATTCGACTGAAACTGAATTATGAGACTCTTTGTTCTGCATGTCTGAAACTGAAATCGTGTGAATATTTGTTCAACTTTTAGTGTAAAAAGATACAAGTTTCATCTAAAAAATAATCAAGGAAAAGGACTATGCAATACCAGTGTCTTTCTTGATTTGTCTTTCATATGTTGATCAGGAGAGGGAACTTAGTAGATTTTCAACTCTGAGTAAAAGAAGGAACACGATGTTGGAAAAAGATTCAATTGTCATAAAAACCGAAAGTTGCATTTACTTCTGCATCCCAAAGAAAGAAGCATCAAATTTATCTTCTGATAACCATGCCATCAACTCATGACTTGAAGAGCACTGATGCAGGCCCCAACGGTAGCAAAGATATTAACTTGATGCAGGTTTTAACTATAGATTTTGTTCAAATAGTTTATTATTTTAATTTTAAATGTTTTTATTTCTTGTGAGGATTTATTATTATTATTATTATTATTATTATTATTATTATTATATTATTATTATTATTATTAATTTATTTATTTATTAATTTATTTATTTATTTTTGATCTATTGATTTGAGTTTGGTGGTTGTAGGTTGGCTAAACAATGTGAGAAAATATCAAAATAATACCAGCTAACGACCAGAGCTTAAATGTTGGGAAGAAATAAAATAAAGGTTGGGTAGCAATCAGGTAAAAAATATAGTATAGAGGAGTTTTGTAATTGAAAAAGATTTTAATTGGATTTCATAGTAGTTTGTGTTCTACACTATCAACAATATACATTATCCAGATCACATATTTGATATGACGATTGAAAATGAGAAGAATGAGATGATGACAAACAAATTTAATGAACATGAATTTTAAGTGTGTTAAAGTGACTTGATTCAAGTAATTATTGTGGGCAATTATTTTAATGGCTCAATGGACAACTTGAAGCAATATGGAATGGTCACCTACAATTTGAGCTTTCTTAGGCATTATAGACATCTTTTTTGTTCATTACTTGGTAGATTCGCTTATTTAGATATTTTTTTTAATGCAAATTCATATTTTTTTTTAAGGTGGCATTAGAATTAGTACACAAGACACGGTTTCTATATCCGCGATTTGTGCAGTGTTTTGGTCAAGATACAAAACATTTTGTGTATTCATATATTTTAATTATAATCGCAATACTTTAGCAATATATTGATATTTTTATATGACCACGTAAAAGGTTGTTTTTCTAAAAGTTGTTTTCTCATTGTTTAATGGAGTGGCTTGACAATATGATAATATTCGTATTTAGAAAAACTTTTATATAGACTACTGATTTACTAACAAATTTATATTAGACAACTAAATTTACCAAAGACAAACTCGCGCAAGATTACGAAAAACAAGCTAAAAATGCACTCGAAGGTGATCCTTTTTATTTTTTTTTCTCTCGAATTGTTCAAAATTTTGTTTTTGTAATTTTTTGAGGCCGTACAATTTTAAGTGTAGAATTCTGATTCATGCTTTAAAAAATTGAACTCCCCACATAAGAAAAAAGCAGAGGAAGAAGTAAGACGGCTAAAAGACAAAATAGACGAAGCTCAAAAACAAAAGGTGGCTGCAAATGAGAGATCAGTGATTCATGCTTTAAAAGATTGAACTCCCAGACAAGCAAAAAGCAGAGGAAGAAGTGAGACGACTAAAAGACGAAATAGACAAAGCTCAAAAACAAAAGGTGGCCGCAAAACGTCAAACGAATCCGATAAATCTCACAAGAAAATAGAACAAAAGCTAGCTGAGACGAGCAAGAGCCTCGCGAGCCTAACCGCCAGAATTCTATATTGTATCTATACTTGCCATTATAGCACCCGAAATTTATAAAAGCCAACCTTATATTTAATTACCTGTCATACAACCCGACCAGTAGACCAAATTCGACACCCTTACGATTGCTAATATGTATATTTTTTGGGTAATTGATATTTATAATATACATTATGAATTTTCTATTATTTTTAATAAAAGTTACATATTTTTGCATTTCTTATATTTGCCCGCGAAATCGCGGGTTTTCACACTAGTTTTATTTATATATATAGTGTCGAGATGTAGATTTGAGAAAGATGATTAATTTGACATATTTTTCATCTTAAATAGATAACAAACAAAAAATTTGTAACAATTTAAGATATTGAGTATTAAAAAATATACATAATTGGCAGCTGCATTAACGATATTTTTTTATAAAACTCTAACTAAATAATAATTTTGCTACTTATTTGGACTTTCAAAATTCAAATCTCATTTGTAGAAACCACGAGAATTTTAAAATAACCTCAGCGCTAGAGAACTAAAAGACCAAAGTAAATCTAAAAAACCTAAAAAACTGTAAAAATAAGAAAAGCTGAACTAAAAAAAAACCTATGTTTTGTTTAGTGTAGGACTCTCAATACTTAGAATTGAGATTTTAAATCTCAATTTTTGTTTGTTCTACTACTCAAATTTTCAACCCACAACCAACAAATTTTTACACCTAACCCTACACTCATCTCTTTTATCACATTATAATTATATTAAAAAAATTAAATATTACTAAATATAATATAATAATATATTATTATCCACTTTTCAAATATGATTTGACATCAAATACAATATAAATATATTATCAGATACTTTTCAGGTATGATTTGACATCTATACAATCTAAATCTTATTAAAAAAAATCTTATTTGAATACCAAAATTCTCATAATTCTAACTAACTTAAATGTCAATTTTGATTCGACTTCATTTAAATCAACATCAAATAGTAAGAAAATTGATGTTATAGACCCTGGTTTGATTTTAAACACACACAAGCGAAAAAATAATAATAATAAAATTAAACAAATATTTTCCAACTCTTCCGTCAAAATCACTCTCTTAACAAATTTCCAATTTCTAAGTCCAATCATTACTAACTTTTAATTTCCAACTATTGTGCTTTCCATACAATGAAATCATTTAGCCGAAAGACAAAAGTGCATGCAAATTACCTTTATAATATCCACACATGCACGTATTTCTGCTCCGAGAATGATTGTGAAAGTGGAAAATTGGATATACTAATTAATTAATGTCATCTGAGGAATCTTATATGACGTCATCACTTCCCCAAGTACAGGCTGTAACCACGTTGTCATCTCATGCGATATGTTGAAATTATAATCAAAATCTAAGTTAACTATTCAAAAACCGAAACGGTCAAAATCAGAATCGGCTTTAAAACCGCTTTCAATTCCAAGTTTTCAAAAATGGAAACAGCAGTTCCTTGATTTTTTATTTATTTTTATTTTTATATATATTATATATTAAATATATATTAAATAAAATGCATTCATACGCACATCTCACCTTTATATTAAACGAAAATATTTATATTCTACATGTCTGTCTAAGAAGTTTCGAAAAGATGTGAAATTTTCTGATGGTTCGTGTGCCTATGTGACGAATTTTGGAGGTTTGAAAACGTACTAAAACATAAGATTCTAATATTTGCTTAATAAATATATTTACTTTTATTTTATTCATTGTTTTCTTTTATTTTTCCAATATAAAAATATAAAAAATCATATATAATTAGAAAAAAAATAGTTATCTTAATTAAAAGACAAATTATAATGTTCAAATAAAAGTTAAAATAATTTTAATCTTAGAATTTGATATATAAAATATAACTAAATTTCGACTTATTTGTAATTATCTAAGTATGTAATTAAATATTATTAATGAATTCAACATAAATATAAAAAATATAAAATTATAAAGTAATGATAATATATAAATATTGATTAGACACCTGTACAATGCGATACGGGTTTACAATATGACATCTTTTGAATTTTTCTAAGTATGAGATTATAAATTATTAATGAATTCAATCTGAATATTAATATATAAAAATATTTGATGATAATAATAATTAATTAATAGAAATTAGATACGGGTTGAGAATTATTTAATCTAAATATTAAAAAAATAATATTATTTAACAATAAAAAATAATAGTTGATAAATAGTGATTAGATGCAAAACTATCTTTTGAATTTTTCATTTTTAAATTTAAAAACTCTATCATTATCACAAATACTTTTATATTTAGTTTTTGATAAATTCCGTGTAACACACCGGTGTTAAATTAGTATATTATATAATGTATTATACTTATAAATATTATTATATATATATATAATTAAAAAAATATTATTTAAGATTTATAATGTTAAAAAATAAAAAGATTGGCGGTTCTGGTTAAAACCGTAATCGAAATCGTGGAAGAACCGGAATTTTCGCAACTGCTTTCGATTTTGGAATCGGAACCGTAAGGCCACAGTTCTGATTACAATTTCCCGGTTTGAGAAACCGGGAACCGATGATTTCGTAGCTGTAACCAACGATTCCAGAACCGTGGCCAAATCAAATTAAATCTTTTATCTGAACTTGAGAGTGTTGCAGGTAATATAACGTGATCGCTACTACGAATACTAATACTACAGGCCGCGGGCGACTTTTCGATGAGCTTATTTGTTTGGCTAATATTTATAAATATAAAGTAAGGATTTTTTGCTATTATAAAATAAATTTTTATATTAATTTTTATTTGTTGACCAAAATTTCCTTATTGATTAATTCTTTGCCACCATAAAGTAAGAAACTTATCAAATAAGATGTTTATTTATTTATTTATTTTGCCAAAGAATTTACAATCAACAACTACTTTTTTTTATATTATGCAAGATATACATAACAATATTTTACAATCAAAAAAAATTATATTATTATTTTGTATTAAATAAAAAGTATAGTATAGTATATTGCTATCAAGCAAGTTTTTTTTGAAAAAAAAAAAGGGTTAAAAATTAGATGTAATAAGTAAAAAAAAACACGTAATAATACTTTGCACATTAAGTAAGGATTTTTTCTTTTGCGTAAATATTCTTACTTTATGTTTGAAAATATTTTGGGCAAGAATTATAAGAAATAAAAAGAAAACTGAAAAAGTTGATGACAACAGCGGCCGGACAGCCAACGGCAGCGGCGACCAAACAGTCGGCGACGATAACGTGTGGTGGTGGTGGGATCGTCATTATTATTAAATTTTGTGTTCACTACATTATAGGATAAATTTTAGTACAACAAGCACTGTTACATGGCAAATAATTAATCGAAATAAACTCTTCGATTAAATCTAACAATTGGGCAACCAGAAATAAGCTCTAAATTTAACACAATATTAACTTTTAGAACTAGTTCGAATACCCGCGTTTTACGCGGGCATATTAAATAAATGCATAAAAAACGTAAAATATATCAAAAATAATTATTAACTTTAGAAAGTGAATTATTAATACAATGAAAAAATATATTTAATATAAATCTAAGATGTGTAACATTTCAACCATTTTGAAACAATGTCAAATTTTGAAATCAATATTGAGAAACGATGCCAAAATCTGAAATCGAATAATATAAACAGTAATTGAAACCAAGTAAATTAGTCATCATTCCCCGTTGTAAAAAAAATACACACATAAGTATTTCATACACACATAAGTATTTCAAAGTCCTCATTCGAATACCCTATTATTCATTTTTCATACGAACACACACACATGCACAATCAGAAATATCATCAATGGGGTTGAAATGATCAATCAAGATTCTATTAGAATAAAATTTAAATGGGTTCATTATTAAAATAGTGCACTAATACATTAAAACAGTGCACTAATACAACATAACAACTTTCAAATAAATGCTTGTCGAGTTATCAGGTGGATAAATGAGTTCAAAAGCACAACGGTTGCCGACTCTCAAATTGGCAAGACGTAGAAAATCATCTACACCACCCCGAATCGATACTGAAGACGCATCCCTCTGTAATTCTACAGTCCATTCGCTTAAACAATGATTGAGTGTTGCAGTTGTCTCGTTTATCATCCTAGACTCATGAATAAATTTTGTATACATTTTAAAAAAATTGATAGTCAATTATTTATAGGGGTCATAAAATTATCAAGGTATATAATTATATAGTAATATATGTATTTATGGTATAATTAAATTCCAAATCAATGACCCTAAAACTGTTATTCAACCACCATAAATATCGTTAATTATGGTATAGTCAAATTCACTTTCAATTAAATTCATCACCGTAAATATTGTTAATTGTAATAACCATTTAGAAAAGATCATTATGCCATCTACACTGATATTTAGATCCAAAAAAAGGGAGTGTGTGTAATTGATATTTTTTTGCACAAAATCCGTATGAATGTTTATCTCTCCCCAAAAAATTCGCGCTGGCTTTGGCGTTTCATTATTGTTATTAATTATATTAATTATCTTGTTTAAATTAAAATTATTTTTAGTTTCCATTTTTACACTACAAACTTTACCAAATTATAATTATTACAATTAAAATTAATTTGTTTCAAACACCATCGAGATCTTTTCAATATATAAAAATGATTCAATATATAATTATCTTTTTCATAATTATTTTGTTTAAATTATGGCAAATTATTTTTAGTTTCCATATATTTACACTGCAAAATTTACAAAATTATAATTGATGAACGATATGAACACCTAATTACCATCTCTCCTTCGATTTATCAGAAATATGCTACACTCTCCAAGAATAACATAATTGAGTTCCTTATCAAAAAACGTCATCTAATTGGAAATAATCTAATGTTTGCAATTAAATGGGCCGGAATTTTCTTTTAAATTAGAGAAAGGAGGTGTTTAATTGGACCAAAAAATAACTTTAAGCAGTATAGCCTGTATAAGAAACTCCAATGCAATTATGCTCAGACGGCATCAAGAAAATCAATCAAAACCCTACTACCTCAAATAATAGCAGCTACATTTCATTTCATCTAATTGGGCATCCATGGACCAATAGCACAACAAACACATCATCACGCAATAAGAAAGCAACAAAATTCTACAAAATAATCACAAACAAACGAAAACAAACATCTTCAATTCAAGAAAAAAAAACGAAAAACCTGACCCCAGCGGAAACAAAACCATAACCACCACCATCAGCCCCTTCGCCTCTCCTTGTCTTTTTTCCCGACAGACGACCCATCCTCCCCCAGCGCCGCCCTCCTCAGCCGCATTATATTCCTCATAATACTCACCACTCCACCCTTTACCCTTCTTCCCATAGCCAGACCCTCCGCCGCCCGGTGCCGGCGGCAACCCCGAATGCGACGGCTGATTATGACCAGCATGAAACTGACCACCAGTACCGCTAACCTGATAACTACTCACGTTATGCCTCGGCCCGATCGGCCCGCCCAAAATACTCCTGACCGGTAATAAAAAGTAAAACTCCTTGTCTCCGATCTGCAAGAGATCCTGGGAGTCGAGCTTGATCGGTGGGTGTCCGGGGAGGTGGAGGACGCCCTCCACGAAGCAGCCATTCTTGCCGAGAACCTCGAGCGCGAACGACGCCGTTGGAAGTCTTAGAAGATGCGGCCGAGAGAGGAGAGGTCCACATCAACGGTGGATTTCTTCGAGTTGCGGCCGAGGATGATGGAGTATATTTACACAGAAAGGGAATCTGATTAGAAATGAAATAGAGAAAAAATAGAGAAAGCTGATTGATGGTAATTAGAACAGGGGAATTTTTTTATTAATGAGGCCTACACAAAATAAGGAATAAAGCTCTATTATATACCTTCGCCAAAAAATTATAGAAGGAAGGAAATAATAGGGAATTTTTACAAAATGACACATCATCTTTTTGATTAATGAGAAAATGACACATGGAATTAGGAGGCTTAAGGAGTTGACACCTCAGCAAGGTGTCAACAAAATTAATAAATAGGGTTGATTACAAAAATAGGTTAGTTTAAGCAATAAACTCTTAAACTTGATTTATTTAACATAATATGTGTTACCCCTAATAATGCGCGATTATTAGTTGCTACAGTAAAATATGGACGACAACAATTAAGGATTTCCTACATCTTGAACTCGGTATGAAATTCTAATAATCAATCTAAATTAAAAATTACACGGCATGACATGAAAAATAAAGTAACAATAAAACTCAATTGAAATAATAGAAAATTATCATGTAAATTAATTAAAACAAAATCAAGCCATTGGATTTCGACATCCCAAAACTGAAAAAAAGAAATCTAGCCACACATAGTATTTATAGATATATAAAACAACAAAATAAAACATAGTTTACAGCTGAAGAAAACTCGTTGTGGCCTCCGGGAAATACAAAACTTCCACCTTTGTGGTTACAATTCCTCTCCTGTAAATTAAGGACTCAATCTCGTTCTGCTTCTTGCTTTTCATTACGTATGTTGCTGCCCTTCTTCCGGTCGTCCACACGCTCCTAACTTATCATTAGGAATGCCAATCATGTCCCGTGCCGTCCTGGGCGCCCCGCCCTGTGACCTTGGCGAGGTGGGGAGAGTCCGGGTACCGTCTCCGCCCCGCCGAATATTTTTTATTTTTAAATATATATTATATACGTTTTAAATATTTATTTTATATGAATACTTAATTCTTTTTACATTTAGTATTATTTTTAATTAGATTTTCATCTTATATTTAATTCTTATAGTAATATAAAAATTATTATATATTAAAATAATTTTAAATTTAATAAAAATAATAAAATAAAAATATAACGGGTCAATCCGACCCGCCTCGTAGCCCGTGACGAGGCGACCCAACCCGTGGAGTGGACGGGGTGGGTCCAGGTCCTCTATTACCCGACCCGACCCAACCCATCCCTACTTATCATGTCTTTTATACTTTTTGGCCCCGTTCGTTTCTCGTGACCAGATTGGATAAATTTATCAAATTTTGGTGGATATAACTATTTATATTAAACTATCGATTGCTTGTTTCGCCTGATTGGGTTCTGGTGGGGTTTGGATTCTTATCCAGATATTATATTTGTTTGTCTGGATTAATAGGGATTATATTGAAAAATACAAATTTACCCTTTGTGTATTTCTTTCAATTTTTAAGCACGGTTCTTTTTTATTACTTTGTCTGACACGCATGATTCCAAACAAAATAATAATAAAAATCATTATATAATAATAATATAAAGTATTATTATTTTTATTAAAAATCATAATAATTGACACAATATTTAACTGGAACATAAAAGCAATTTTACAGTCCACTTCATTGCAAAAGTAGAAATACTGTCAACCTTATACTCATCAAATGTACCATCGTTTCCAAGCAGATACATAACCGTTAACTGTCAACAGAATAGAAACCATATTAACCCTAGCCAAGATAACTCGAGAATTCAGGAAAGGCAACAAGAATCCTCCTGGTAGTGCCATGGGCTACTTTTCTTATGTCCCGATTTGGATGACACAGCAAAACCAATAAAAACTGTAACAATGTAGCAAATCAATTAATAACAGCAAAATCGTTGAAACACAAACTGAGCAACATCATCCTAATCACCTGTAGGAGTGCTCTGGTAGAAAAATCTCCAATAGCCTGCAGCACAACAGAACAAGTTATCTCAATTTTTGGACTTGTACAGATATCCTACCTTACAAACTAGATTCCACCTGGAACTGTGTTTTAGGGCAAAATATTCACCAAAGAAATATGATCACTTATTTTCTATTTACACGTGAAAAAGAGCACAAGTATCATCTTTCTCCATAGGATCTCAATTGACTTCAATTGAAAAGATATCCCTAAGAGAGATATCTTTGCAAATATAAATGCTTTAATAATGAAATATAGCGAGCTCTACGAAGGTGAAGCTGTTAGTCAAATTACGATTCGTGTCTACGCAGAAGGCAAAACCCTTGATATTCTTTCTATGTCCATAGATGAAATTCAAAGTCAGTTTCACGAAATCCTTCGAGATATTGATGAAAGCAGCACTTCTATTAAGAATCTTTCGGCTAAAAAGATAAGAAATAGTAATAAAAAATATGCAGCGAACCATATCACCAATGAAAGACAGTCCCATTTTGTGGGGATGTAGTTGAAGTATTGATGATTTATAAAGTTCCATTTCCACACCATACTAAAATAATATTGTACACATTAATTGACAGACATTGTACCTCACAATAATGTCATAACATGATAAAAAAATCACATTGACACAATTCAACATTGGTCAATAAACACACAACATATGACAAAATAATAACTTTCTTCAACTAAGATTCTTGTTAAAACTAGAAAATGAGAGAACAGGTAAATCAACTATATATACTAATTTCTCTGACAACAAAGTAAAATTAATAAATAATTATAAAAAATATAAATCCAGTTGGAACTATATAATAATTGCATCTTCACCACCCCAAAGACAAGTTTGAAGTTATATCTAACTGGAAAGAATCAAAGCATAAAATATATTATCCGATAAATAAAGACACTATAAAAATCACATTGCAGCATACCCTAAAGTGAAGTAATAGCAAAATCTCGTACCCAATTGTTCATTCAATTGATAGTATTACATTATCAGCGCAAAAATATGAATAAGGAGTTATAGGAAATGACTACGGTGCGTGAAGGCACCGTACCTCCCGGCCCCCTGCATTTACATCCCTTGATCTTACCATTATCCATAACCAACTTTGGATCTAATGGTTGTGATTAAGTGGGGAATGGTACCTTCACGTAGAAGTCCCCGAGTTATATACCTTTGTTATTTTAATTCAACACTATCGTGTGCGGGGTGCTTGAGAACCAACGTGTAATCTGATCAAGGAAAAAAATTACCTGTAAGTAGGAAACTCCAGATAATGAATGAGATATACCCAAACAATATTTCTTTCAATAAATTCAAAGGAACTCCGAAATCAGAGAAGACGACACCTCTTCTTACTACACGCACCTATACTAGGGTTTGTGTCTGTGTTTAAGGGTCTGCCGAAGTCGGACAACGTCCCCACCTCCACTGAATAACTCTGGTCTAATAGGAGCTTGACGAAGTCGGACAACATCGGCGATTCTTCAGCGAGGCGACGGTGCAAGCCATCGAGAGTTGGAGGGTAATTCTGGAAATCATGATGTTGCGGAGACGGCGGAGCTGCGGTTGAGTAATATTGGGTGAATCGGAGAGGATGGAGAGAAAGATCAGAAAATCAATCCTAGCTCACCACACTAGGGTTTGCTGTTGTAGGCAAGAGGTATATAAATGGTTGTTTCGTAATTACATGTTCATTAAGGCCAAAATCGATAAAGCCAAGACCTTTTTAAGGACAACATCGTCATTTGTCTTTATGTATCAGCTGGAATGAATTTTATCCGACGGGTGCCCATGGGACAAACTTGTCCCACTCCTGTTGGATAAGACACGGGCCTTGATTCAAATCTCGAGCTCCAGTCCATAAAAGTAAACATGGGATGTTGAGGGATATCCCCTAACATCCTGTTCCATCACTCTAAGTGAACACGCCCTTTGTATTTGTGTTATTTCAACTATAAAAAACCTCCCTTCATGTATTTAGACATGTATTACTTGCTTGAGCCGAATTTAATCATAACGGGCCAGTATATTTTCATAAATTGGGTAAAATTAAATAAATAATATATATTTAATTCAAAATTAAAAATTAAATCAATTTCAAAAAAAATTAAAAAAATGTGGCGGGACGCGTTTGGCAAAAGCGTCCCGCCCTCTTCGGGACGCTTCTGGGAAAAGCGTCCCGGACCCTGTTTACGTCCCCAAAAGTTTTTGGGGCGAAAATGAAAAAAAAAAAAATTCGGGGTCGGGACGCTTCTCCCAAGGCGTCCCGGGGCAAACCCTA
Source organism: Phtheirospermum japonicum (assembly GCA_014905375.1). Taxonomy (NCBI): domain Eukaryota; kingdom Viridiplantae; phylum Streptophyta; class Magnoliopsida; order Lamiales; family Orobanchaceae; genus Phtheirospermum; species Phtheirospermum japonicum. Next base: position 145,810 of record BMAC01000287.1, on the reverse strand, counting down.
ACCCTAACCCTAATACACATATTATTTATTTATTTATATTATATACATTTAAGATTTTAGTTATATTTATAATTTATTTAAAAAAAATATTAATTAAAATAAATAAACATATTATAAATAATATCTTATAATTACAAGAAGTTAATTTGAAAATAAAAAAATACAATAAAATAATATAAATAACCAAATGACAAGAAATTTTAATTTCAAATTAAAAATACAATCAAATTAAGATACAACAACAACGAAYATTAAAATAAAAATTACAGTGATTTGATATTACACYGATACGATRASATTCGTAATGGTGGGTTTCCAATGAGATTGTGGTATTGACAAATGCAATTCAAGTAATTTTTATTGAATACCCGATCCATCAAACCAAATAAAAGTTCTCCATGTTTTAGATATGCAGCAGTAAACTCAGCATCGCCTGCGATGTCGTTCCAAAATCGGACTAGCCAATCTGGCGCTTGCACTTCGTTGGTCTCATGATCCCAAGTGCAATGTTCGTTTCCCAACATCATATGAAAATGGCTGTATCGTTTTTCCAGAAGTTGAACTCGAGCGGTTATGTCGTCCATTGTGAAGTCTTTCCTGAACGCACCATTGATTTTGTCCAACAAGATCCACGTGATATTGTTGCGTAATCCTCTTCTGGGATCGTAGACACCATTGAGCTTACTCTCACGGAGGTCGTCAACAAGCTTAGTATCCATATGGATGCTTCATTCGGTTGAATTCGTATCGTAGAAAAAGAAATCTTCTTCGGATTCAGAATATGGTACATTGTTAGGCTGATCTGAACTCATTTTTTTTCGTTTTTTTATGAGAATGCTTAGATGATGGAGAAAAATAAAGGTGTGAGGGTGTGAATTGGTTGTAAAGAATGTAGTCCAATGTTCCAAATTTATAGATGAGTTACAATCTCACAAGACAGTTGTATTCAATGTGTTGTCGTTGTCACAGCTAAAGATGAAAACATAATGCGTATGGTGTAGTCTTGTCATAAATAAAGTTAAAAAACGTGTGGAATAATGTCAGGTCTTGTCAAATGAAAAGCTGAAAATCCTATTGATACATGTGTGGTATTGTCATCAGCAATTTTAGATAAATATTGAAGAAATAATTTTATTAAATAAGAAAAAACAAAAGATTACACATTTGATTAAATAAGAAAATAGATGACGTGACAAATTCAAACAGACATTACAAATTAAACATAAAAAAAAATTGCACACTCGAACTAAGATCATTTCTGATCCCATTTTATTACACATTTGAGTCCCAATACATTGATTACGCATCAATTGAAAGCTTCTTCCATGGTCTTCATTAATGGTGGGATGTCATACAAATAATACCTCCGTGATGCATTCTCACCGTATTCCTTTATGACAAAAAAAAAAGTTAGTAATTCAAATGAAACCAACATAAACCAAATAATTAGATGTACACAGCTGGGTGGATTTTACATAGGCTGGAGAGACATTGTTATTGATAATGGTATCAATACACATCAACCGACGTTCTTCATCCAGAAAAACACCATCTTCAGAAAGTCTTGCCTTCCACCAACCGTACCTTATTTCCATTTCCTCAATCCGGTCGTAAATTTCTGCAATAGTGGGTGAAAACATGAACCGACGCTCGAGCATAGATTTTACCATCGGYACGCTCATGATAACGTGTGCTCTTTTTGCACCTCTTRGATACCCSTCATTCTGAGCCCARAAAAATTRCAAAATGGCTCGTTCCATCTCCATGGTCCATGGCCCATCGTAGTAATCATTTTCTATTTTTAGAACATTTGGATGGTTTTCGTCAAAATTAGCCATATTAGCTAGTATAGTTTATGTCTCTTGAATAAYTTTGTTTTTGTYTACATATATATAGAGGAGTGATATATGTGTATAGTGTGGTTATTATTGCTCTATTGATTGCATTGCATTATTGTACCTTTGCCAGCTACAATTGTTGTGACCTTGCAGTCACATTTCCCAATTCAAAAATAGTGACAATGCAACACACATGCAAAGAAAAGAGAAATTAAAAAAGGAATACGAAATGTACATTTGCCAGCTATAATTGATGTGACCTTACAGTCACACTTCCCCATTCAATTGGGAATCACACCTTTAACTTGTCTTATCATCTGGATGCTTTATGACACACAAATAAATAGCTGCCCACCCACATATCAATTCATTGCAGCTTTTGCTAACTATAATTGCTGTGCCATTGTGTTGTCTTCTTAAATGGTACTGTTTGGCCCCGAACCCAAATAAATATCTGCCCACCCACACATCAATTCACTGCAGCTTTGTCAGCTTTGCCATTGTGTTATCTTATCCTCAATTATTCCACAAAATAATCTCAAGAATTACAATGATAAATTACTCTCATTGCTATAAATATGTCAGGGAACATGCAATGGATAATTTATCAGCAAATACATATCAATTACTTCATATCTTATTAAAAAAAAAGCTAATGGCAAACCACTTCAACGACCCAGATGGCGTTCCTACACTTCGCGTGAAAACACTCGATTACGAGTGTGAATTCAACACTAAGTGGACACTTTCCAGAGACGAACGTCTACTTGAATTCCTAATCCTTGAGAATGATATCCGAGGATGGAATCCAGATGACGAACTGTTACCAGACAACCGAGTGAAAGAAGCCAAGTGTTTACTTAACTGCTGCTTCAAAAATCAACGTGCCCTATCGGAAGATGACATCACAACTAGGATTGTCCAACTTCATAAACGATTCAGGTTCTTCAAAGAACTGGTTCGAACCCCTGGTACTGTTTGGAACGGGAATCTGAAATTGGTCTTAGGTGATCATAATGTACGAGAGAAATTTCTGCCTGTAAGTTAAACATGTTAGTTTTCAATTATTAAAAGTATTCTGAGTATTTTATTAATATTCTAACTTGTTGTGATGAAAGCAGGATTATCCAATCAAAACCTATTGCAACGCTTTTGATGAGGAGCCCTTGCTCACAAAAATGGAAGTACTGTTTGGAGATGTGTTCCCAACAGACCATAGTGGAGGCTCAACCAGTGGAAGTAGAGTTGACCATTGCACGCTGGCTTTTCGACACTGCTCTGCCTGTGTGGATTGCGTTTGTGTCTTCATAGTTTGACGTCTTTGTCTTATTGTAATAATAAATCTCTATTGCTTGGTGGCATTCCTTTTATGTTTTTATTATGTAATGTTTCTTATGTTGTTGCGCTGTATGCTCTATTGCTTGGAGGCATTCCTTTTATGTTGTTATTATGTAATGTTTCTTATGTTGTTGTGCTCTATTGCTTGGAGGCATTCCTTTTATGTTTTTATTATGTAATGTTTCTTATGTTGTTGCGCTGTATGCTCTATTG
>BMAC01000287.1:112449-136050 GCA_014905375.1 Phtheirospermum japonicum | reverse complement strand
GCGACGATTGGGCTCGACAGCGGTTCGATTCGATGGCGGCGCTCGACCATGGCTGGGACGGACTGAAAGTGATGGTTCGCGGGTCTGGAAGCGGCGGCTCTAAAGTACGGCCCCGGTGGTGATGACGTTCAGCGGTTTTTTCCCAATATCTGTGGCCGGGCACGGCTGAGAAGGACGATGGTCATGGTGGCGGCGTGGCGGTGCTCGACAGCGGCTGTGGGGGGTTGCGTTTGGCAGCGGAGACGATGGGGTCTCAGGAAATTCGGTAGGCGGCGATGATGGTTTGAAATTGCCGGCGGTCTGTGGTAGAGATGGTTTGGGTTGGCGTTCTTGATGGCTCAGAGTCGAAGCCCTGACTTTGGGTCCGTATGTGCCGGCAGTGGTGATCCGGATGGTTATCATGGATGGCTCTGAATTTGGTTGGATTGGACAGGGGTCCGATTGGGGTTGTGGTGGCGGTTTGCCAACTGTTGGGACGACAGTGATTCGGTGATGGGTCTTGTTTCACGAAGGGTCTCGTCCTTGTCTCTTGGCCGCAAGATTCGGGAAAACGGTGGTAATGGGTTTTGATTCGGGCTGTCGTGGCTTAGCGGTGGCGAAGGTGTCTACGTTGGGGACTGAAGTCGGAGCCATCTGGGCTGTCATAGAAATGGTAGTGATTTTGGCCGGAAAATGGGCTGTGATTTTGGCCGGAAAACGGGCTGTGGTCTACTTCCCGACATTCTTAAAAGGGGAAAGAGAAAAAAAATAAAGGAAAAAAGAAAGTGGAGGGAAGGGTACAATAGATAAATCCTATTGTTGTCATTTTATTAACCATTTAATGATTAAATTAACAACAAATGATAAGAAAATATATAAATCCTGTCACGTCAGCAACTCGGCCCGAAATCTTGGATAGTGGGACAATAGGGATAATTTCATTTTTGGTATATTATGTTGGCCACTTTCCAAAAAATGTACGTGATGTTGGCCAGCATTAAACTACATACATTAAGTTGACAAATTTATCAAATTTGGTACAAAAAAAGCCCAATCGGGCTTTGATGCTTACATGGCATGATTTAATCATTTCTTATCATTTTTAATTTAAAATTTAATTTATAAATTAATTTGAAAACTGATTTCTTATCATTTTCAATTTAAAAATTAATTTCTTATCATTTTAAAATTAATTTAAAAATTATTATAAAAATTAATTTCTTATCATTTTTAATTTCGAAATTAATTAAAAAAATTAATTTCTTATCATTTTAAATTAATTTAATTTAAAATTAATTTCTTATCATTTCTAATTTAAAAATTAATTAAAAATTTAATTTCTTATCATTTTTAATTTAAATATAATTTGAAAATTAATTTATTATCATTTTAAAATTAATTCAAAAGTTAATTTAATTTAAGAATTATTTAAAAATTAATTCTTATAATTTTAAATTTAAAAGTTAATTTCTTATCATTTTAAAATTAATTAAAAAGTTAATTTAATTTAAAAATTAATTTCTTATCATTTTAATTTAAAAATAACTTTTAAATTAATTTAAAATGATAAGAAATTATTTTTTAATTAATTTTTAAATTAAAAATGATAAAAAATTATTTTTATATTAATTTTTAAATTAATTTTAAAATGATAAGAAATTAATTTTTAAATTAAATTAATTTTTTAATTAATTTTTAAATTAAAAATGATAAGAAATTAATTTTTATATTAATTTTTAAATTAATTTTAAAATGATAAGAAATTAATTTTTAAATTGAAAATGATAAGAAATCAACGTCAGCAACTCGGCCCGAACATGATAATTTTGCACTATTTTTGATAAATTTGTTAAGTTAGTAGATGTGTTTTGATAGTGGACAATATCATGTACCTTTTTTGGAAAATTGACAATATAATGTATTAAAATAATAATTTTCCTTGTTTGTGCCCATACTTATAGTGATGGAATTCTAGACCTGAATTGGGATTTAGAAAATTTAAATCCAAAATCCTAAACCTTGCCTATCAATATATTTAACTTCATTTTTTTAAAAATACAAATTTTTTCTCCTTTAGTTTTTCAAATATATACTTTTATTTTTATTATACAATTTGGTTGTCAAGATGCAGATCCTACGAAATAATTAATTAAATATAGTATTCATCTCAAATAGATAACAAACAAATTTGACAATTCGAAATTTGAGTATTAAAAAAATACTATGCGACACAGTTTATGAGTATGACATCTCTTCAAATTTTCAGTCCATGAAATTATTTTTCGTACTCTAATTTGTACATTGAAATATACAATTGTTTAATAATAATTTTTTTAATAAAAAAATATTAAATATGTACAATACATGAGTTGAAAATACAACATGTTTGAGATTTTTTAGTTTAGATTTAAAAGTAGATAAATGTCATAAATATTTGTTATACTATCTCTTAATAATTAACGTGTAATACATATAACTTCAAACTAGTTACTTAATACACCCGCATCATAATATTTAATCTTATTGAAAATTGATTGGGGGAATCGACATAACTAATAACCCATGTTATTTGTATTAATTTTCATGGGATATGATAAGCCCAAAAAGTTGGACCACCAAATATAAGGGGTACTAACCTCAAAAGAGATTAGCGACCTGAAATTGAGGATGAAAGACGTCTCAGCGACCTCTAAAGCCCTCCGCAATCGTCACAGCGACCTCGCTGATCCTGCAAAACAACGCCTAGAACGGGCCGGATTTCGAGCCCGTTAAGGCCCTCCGACGCTTAAGTTAATAAGCGAAATCAACACTTTCGTCTCTCTCTATATTTAAGTATATCAATGCGTAAAGTAATAATGGCGTGATAATGATGGTAAAATAAGATATAGAAGCCCCTTTAATAGAGATAGGAGAAATCCTCTACTATCTAGGGTTACCTTACATAACCAGAATTTCATTCTCATCACAACTCTATCCCCGCCTCTTAATTAGGACTTATAATATATAGCAAGTTCCCATAAACATGAAACTTCTCAATATATTACCAAAATAAGCCCGAGCATACAGCCCACTAGGCCCATACACATAATTAAACTTTCAATCAGGCTAAAATACTCAGCCCAACCCACCAGTGATCACGACCCTATATGAGAACTCATCCTCATACTACAGGTCGCTACTCCAGACACATCAACTCGCTTACTTTTAAGGAACAGCCTTCAGCTCGTTCACTTCCAAAAGATATAACACAGCTCGCCCATCTTCCAGGAGGCACACCCTCTCCTAAAGATAGGACCACTTTCCACAAATAACCATATACATCACGTAATATCATATATAGATATTTTGGTCCTCATCAGCTAGTCCCCCATGTTCTAACTGATTGAGGTATGAAATCAGGTAGGACATGTGAACATGAAATTAAACAGACACAAACAACACATGCACACAAACCATCACTCTACTTCATAAAATCATATTTTAGAATTACCCAACTCGATCTCATCGAGCAACAATATCAATAATCCACTATAAATCATTAATCACACCTGCGACCTACAAAAGGCCAACACACCGAGCTCACTCTTTCGATCACCTTCTGAAAAACAACCTCAAGCCTTTAATCAAATATCCTTCAACTATGGCAATCTGAATCACACAATCATTAATGTACTGAACGACCTCATGCGCACAAGTCCCCAAGTTAAATCTCAAGATTTTACATTGGGCGACCTGAAAATATACCACTCCTTCAATGACCTGTAGCCACAATCAGTCTCAATAATTCAAAATCGCAATCACAAACGAACCATAAAGTCAAGACACACTTCTCTTCCCACATCCCATCTCATTTTTGCTTCATTAAATGCAGTTTGCTCTCTTGCCAGACACGCGTTACACCCTTATATTCTCGAAGTATAATATATCCAGTGGGCCTAGGAATTAATGGCCAAAACATTCCCCAAATAAACCCTAATAAATCCCGCTCCTATCTGTCCCATCAACTTTTCTGCCTCCCAACACATAAAACCCTTTCATCTTCTTCATTTACTACTTTATGCCATCTCAATTAAAAAGACTCACCATTTTTACTCTGTAAAAAAGCTCAACATACGACAATTGCTCAAGGATCCACTATCATCTCGATACTCATCGACGACCTCTAGCTCGCGAAAATGTGTAAATTCCTAGATCTCCTTTTCATTTTAATCATACTGTTAAATTTGTAACTGCATCCGCTGAGATATATTTGTTTTGTGTTATCCCCTCCCCTGAACATGTTTTACTTACAATGATATTTAGCATCTCCCAACAATAACTCCAAAAACTCAACCCTCTCCCCTGATTCTGATCCCGCTGAAAACCCTTTCATTATCGAACAAAGACCCAAACAATTAGCATTACCCTCCTCTGGCCTACGCGACGAGTCAGAGGGCGATGTTATGTGGGCAGAACTCCAGGCCCAAACCTTAGGAAATAATCCCCCTAACAACTCTCCCATCCTTCCTCTAGATGCCCCCCTATCCCGGAGGGAATTCCTATACTCAATTCAAAAACACCACACCCCGCGAACATTTTAGGGAGAACCCCGTGACTATAGATCATTCCCTTTCCTTTGACGACCTGCCTTCTTCATCTCACGCGACCAAAGAAATTAAGCACAACTACTGGATACTCCCTGATCCCAAGAAAGTAAAGAAACTCAAACGTATCCTTAATCTTCCAACCACTGCAAAAGTGGTCTTGCCTGACAGCCCGCATATTGATCCTATGCGACCTCCGCTRAACCATATTARTRTCTTTGATGCATTATTAGTAGCAGGATTTAGATTCCCAYCTCACCCCTTTTATACTGAGATCTCCAACCTRTATGACYTCTCACCTCTACAATTAACCCCCWACTCTATGAAGTATCTGGCTGGATACCTCTTACTGTGTGAATATTACAACACCAATCCCGAACCAGGCTTTTTCCACTTTTGCTTCCAAATAAAATACCAACAACATTCTTTCTACCTCTCAGCTCGTTCGGGGCGAGCTCGCTTCTTAATAAATCCCCCTAATAAAGTCCCCGAATGGAGAAAAAACTTCTTCTTCATTCACAACACCGAAGACTGGCCCTTCATAACCGAGCTGAAAAACCGTACTCCCAAACAATACAAGCCAACCACCTCCAAAGAATGCCCCCGTTTATACAAGAAATACTCCGATCAGCTCGCGGAATGGAGCCAACATCCTTTCGACGTAGTACTCCTCACCAACCGATCCGACATGTTCCGTTATGTGGGCATCGACTCTCGCCCAGTGGAACCGGATCTTGCCATCAATAAGTCCGAATTTGGTAGGTACTTTAGGTTTTGTAATTACACCCATCCATGTATTTAAAAACCAAACTCTAACATAACCTCTGTATTTCTCGGTTGCCTTCATCAAAACATGCGCTGCCATTCGCCCGGAAGAGGAAAAGAAAAAGCCCACCTCATCCACAGCTCCTACCCGGACAAGCGAGGCCATACACCAAGTCGCTGGACCAACCGACGATGAAGATGAGGTCCAACTGATCCAGCGAGCTAGAAAGGGGAAACGACCTCTACAAATTGCCCCCGAGGGTCCAAAGGCTAAAAGCCTAAGTCCCAGCCCGCCAGAACAGAAAAACGTCATCTTCGCAAAGGCCTCGCGACGACCTCTGCTGGCACTTCCGACCTAGGTAAGGTGTTAGCCAAATGCGACAAAGCCGAAGACGTTGAGACTCTCCTTACCGAGCAAACCATCAAGCAGGTAAAAACAAAGAAACTTTATCCTTAATTCATTTGATCCTTACCACATACTTACAAAATATTTTGACGCAGCTGAAACCTCTTTTCTCCAAATTTGCAGAGGAATTCTCAGCTCGCTCATCGGAGGGTGACCTCCAAAAAACTATTGACGAGCTAACTGCCCAAGCAGAGCAGCAAACTCGGCAGCTATCCCTAACACAGGGGGAATTGGACAGAACCCTCCAACTAGTGAAAGCTCGCGATGAGGAGATAACAATCTCAAAGAGCCAGATCGACAGCCTGAAGGACGAGGCGACGCGTATGAGCGGAGAATTGAGCAAAAAGACTGAGGAGCTCGCACTTCAACAACAAAAACTCCCAGAACTCCTCAAAACAGCTCGCGAAGAAGGTGTATCTGAAGGTCGTCAAACCTTCCTCACCAGTGAGACTGGCAGAAAATTCATCGACGCGTACCGTCAGGAGCTCATCAAGGCTTACGAGAAATCCTCTATTTATTTTGGACTGATGGCGGGTGGAGCTACTGAATGGGTTTCCAATGCGGCCAACATGATCAAGGAGGAGGTCGCTGCTCTGAACGTCTCTCCTATACCCCCGACATTGAAGCCATCATCAACAAGCTAACTCCGTTTAGCTGTTTCAAGGGCGATTGGACACAATCCGTCTATGTGAAGTGGTGGCTGTCCTGTCAAAGTCGAGCAGCCCTGGACGCGGGGGTCCATGCCGAGCTGAAGACACCCCTGGACGACCTTTTTCCCGATCAAGAACCTGCCATCATTCCTACACCTGAGTCAGCTCTTACAAGTCCCCCTGCTGAGACTTCTACAGCCGAAAAAACTATTTAGAACTTTCAATCACCTTTCAGTTCGCAATTATTGTATAGACAGTTTATCCATTATGTTTTAATATATGTACTTTCAGTATCAAACTACAATCTTGCCCTAATACACTATTAAGGGCATTCATACACCCTTTAATACTGTTTATGCCTGCCCATCACAGGATCTCCTATTACGAACACAATCATATTAGCTCGCAGAGATAATACTTATTTAAAAAAATCATTAACATCATAACCATATAAAAATCAGACAACTCGTCAAACTTTATGCAATCTTTCAAAATGATCTCCATCTCATTGGATCGAGAGAAGTGCTTATTCAGACGAAGTTCACCTTCTCCCGTACCACATGCGATCACAATCCATTCAAACCATCGGGAGAGGCACACCTCGGCGAGGTTCACCCTCTCAGTATCACAAATATCATAAAACTCAATCATAAAGAACAAAACAATTCACGCAACTTTATTCATCATATTATTGAATTTTCTGAACGACTCACCTGGTCTGGAGAAGTGCCCTCCAGTCCAGAGTTACCTTCTCCCGCCACAATAATCACAAAAACACAATTTTCTCAAACCATTGCCCGAGAGAGATGTACTAACTATCTTCTCCCATTATAACATCCACAAAAATCACTTCTTTCAATAGCTCGCTTGGTCGGGAAAGGTATCAGAGTTACCCTTTCCCACACCATAACACCCTTACAAACTTTCAACAAATCATGAGGTCGGGAGAGGTGCCCTCCAGCCCAGAGTTACCCTCTCCCACCATAAAAACTCATAAAAGCACATTAGCTCACAGAAAGAGTAGGTAATACAACTTATCAAAACAACTTTCCTAACTTCACTTCTCATGTTATTCAAATATTTAGATAGCTCGTGGGAGAAGTGCCCTCCGACCAGAGTTACCTTCTCCCGCTATAAAAACTTACAAACTTTCAATCAACCACTAGCTCGAGAGAGGTGCTCTCCGGTCCAGAGTTACCTTCTCTCACCATAACCAAAAACTTTTGAAACAAGCATTAGGTCGAGAGAGGTGCCCTCCAGTCCGAAGTTACCCTCTCTCACCAAAAAAGAACTTACAAAAATAACCTCTCAACTACTCGCCTGGTCGGGAGAAGTGCCCTCCGACCAGAGTTACCTTCTCCCACCATAAGCCCTTACACACAATAATCCTTCGTCTTATCTTTCCCACACAAACTTTCCGCGGGAGAAGTGCCCTCCGACCAGAGTTACCCTCTCCCGCGATCCACCCTCTATGCGTAATACTTCTTCAAATGGCACACGTTCCAACTCCGGGGTAAAATCTTCCCATCTGCGCTTTCGAGTATGTATGCACCGCCTCGCAATACTTTTATCACTTTGAAGGGCCCAATCCAGTTTGGCTCTAGTTTCTTGGTCATCTTTAGAGCATCGGCTCTTCTCCACACCAGATCGCCGACCTGAAAACAACGATGCTTAACACGTTTATTAAAAGCAGCTTGTACCCTTTGTTTATAATATTCAACACGAGCTGCAACTTTCTCTCGTATCTCTTCATTTGTTTCGATTGCTCCTCGAGCCAATCTTTCATTCTCCTCCACGCTAAATGTCGTTAAACGCTGCGAACCTCCAACTATCTTGGCCGGAATGACCGCATTCATCCCATAAACCAAACTGAATGGCGACTCCCCTGTGGTGGTTCGTGGAGTCGTTCGATAGGCCCAGAGGACAGACGCGAGCTCGTCCTTCCAAAGTCCCCCTGCTTTTTCTAACCACAGCTTAAGTCCCTGCACAATTATCCGATTAGTAACTTCCACCTATCCATTAGTCTGTGGATGCGCCACAGAGGCAAATCGCTGTTTCATTCCCATATCTTTGCACCATTTCTGCATTTTTCGCCCATTAAATTAGGTCCCATTGTCCGAGACTAACACTCGTGGTACTCCAAACCTGCAAAATATATTATCAAAAATAAAGTCCATTATATGCTGCTCGCTTATCCCTGTGATGGCCTCAGCTTCCACCCACTTGGTGAAATAATCAATAGCCACCACTAAATGTTTTTTATTGCCCGGGGTTTTTGGGAAAGGGCCTACGATATCAATTTCCCATTGCGAAAACGGGCATGGCGAGCTCATTACCATCATTTCCTCAGCCGGTATGTGAATAACCGGAGCATGCATTTGACACTTCTTACAAGTTCGAACCAGCTCGCCTGCCATAGCCTTCATCCCAGGCCAAAAGAAACCTGCTCGCAATGTTATACCCCTCAACGCCTTTCCTTTTGCATGATCTCTGCAGTACCCTTCATGTATCTCTCTTAATACTTCCAATCCACGTTCTCTAGCTAAACAGTTCAGAAGAGGTCCAAACCGCGACCTCTTATACAATTCCTCATTAATAGCGCAAAAACGAGCTGCAACTCTAGCTTCTTTTGTTGTCAATTTCTCTGCGCCCTCTTGCGCTTTAAGGAGAATATCCCAAATGGGTGATCACCAATCATCCTTATCCTCAATCTCCATAACTGCCTCTCCCTTTTCTATGCTACTGTGGCTCAACTCCATCAACGTGATCCTGCGAGTGTCACAAGTCCCCAGTGCTCCTACTATCCGAGCGAGCTGATCTGCCCGTGTATTTTCAGCTCGAGGCAGATGTTCTAACTTGAATTCCTCGAAACGAACCACTTCCTCTCGCAACTTACTTAGATACATCGCCATGCGTTCTTCTTTAGCCTCAAAAGAACCATCAAACTGACGAGCTACCAACTGGGAATCTGTGTAAGCCCATAACTTGCGCGCTCCTAGCTCGTCTGCCATTTTAATTCCTTGTAACACGGCTTCATACTCAGCCTCATTATTGGACGCCTTATACCCTAATTTGATCGCGAACTCCAGATTCTCTCCGTCCGGGCTAACCAACATAATGCCCAGCCCGGACCCTGATACCATAGTCGATCCATCTGTATACAAGGTCCACGCTTTTATCTCTTTATTCTTGTCGTCCTGCCTCATCATCTCCTGCAGGAAATCCGCCAATACTTGTGCTTTGATAGCCACCCTTGGCTCATAAACCACGTCATACTCACTCAACTCCACTGCCCACTTTACCAACCGCCCTGACACATTTGGATTGCCCAGGACTTGCTTGAGGGCCAAGTTGGTACGCACCTTCACTCTGTGGCTCAGGAAATAAGGCCTCAACTTCCAGGCCGTACAAACCAACGCAAATCCTCCTTTCTCCAGCTCGGTATACTTCAGTTCAGCTCCCCGTAGCATCCTGCTAATATAATAAATAGGTTTTTGCAAACCCGCTTCTTATCTTATCAGGACAGAACTCACTGCGACCTCCCCCACGGATATATATAAAATTAAATCCTCTCCCGACATTGGTTTGGTCAGCAGTGGTATCTCCTCCAAGTATTTTTTCAGCTCGTCAAAGGCAGTCCCAGCTTCCTGTGTCCACTCGAACCTGGACCCCTTTCTTAGCGCCCTAAAAAAGGGGACGCCCCGCTCCGCCGACCTGGAAATGAAACAGCTAAGACCTGCAATGCGCCCTGTAAGTACTTGCACATCCCGCACCGTACGAGGGTGCGGCATCTCTAAAACAGCTCGCACCTTCTCTGGATTCACCTCGATTCCTCGTTCCATCACCATGTAACCTAATATTTCCCTGATCGCACTCCAAATGCACACTTCTTCGGGTTAAGCTTCATTCCATACTGTCTCAGGATAACGAACGTCTTCTTCAAATCTTCGACATGGGATTCTGATTTTTTGCTCTTCACCAGCATGTCATCGACATAAACCTCCATGGTGGACCCTAGCAAATCCTTAAACATGCGTTCCACCAGCCGTTGATAGGTCGCTCCTGCATTCTTCAATCCAAAGGGCATGGACACGAAACAGTAAGTACCGGTGGAAGTAACAAAACTTACTTTGGGTTGATCCTCCTTTACCAAAGGTATTTGGTGATACCCCTGCGAAGCATCCATTATACTCAACAGCTCGCACCCCGAGGTAGAATCCACCAACTGATCAATTCGCGGCAAAGGATAATGATCCTTAGAACATGCTTTATTCAGGTCACGGAAATCCACACACATCCTCCACTTCTGAGCTGGTTTCGGCACCATCACAACGTTAGACAAGTATTCTAGAAACTGAATCTCTCTTATGTGACCTGCTTTCAACAACTTCTGTACCTCTCCTTCAATCACCTTGTCCAATTCTGACCCAAAATGCCTCCTCTTCTGCTTCACCGACCTCGCCTCTGGATCCGCATTTAAATGGTGATGCGCGACCTCGGGTGATACCCCCGTCAACTCTTCATCTCCAAATGCAAATATATCCCAAAATTCTCTTAATAGCTTTATCAGCTCGTTCTTCAATGCCTCAGGTATTTGGGTACCTGATCGACGAATTCTCGACGCGCTAGTCTCAGAATCCGTCTCCGCAAGAGTACGGAGCCGGTTGTAGGGCGGCGAGTTCTTCCCGAGTCGTGTCTCTAGAGGATGGATGTTATCGGCTTATCGGTTTCTTAATTGCTCTTATCGTCGGTTGCGACTAACTAATTTAAACTAAGAAAGCAGTAGTCATTGTTCGGTTTCGGTTTTTTATAACTAAGATTTATATTGAGATAGAAGCTTTGAAAACATTAAAATACGAAAAAGAAATTAAAGCTTAATTAAAAATGATTAATCTAAACTAGTTAACTAATAAAACTTATAATTTTTAAATTAGGAAAATGGAGGGAAAATTAAAGTCATGCTTATTTGAAAAAGTCAACATTATTAATTTAACAACAATTCAAAGTTAAAATAGGAGGATCTTATAAAACTTCTAAAAGCTTGAGAAATTGATCTAACAACTTAACAACTTAAAAGCATAAGTTCAAAAGCTAGAAAGCTATAAAATGAAAATTAAAGTTTTGAAAATCAAAATAACATCTAAACTATGATCCAAGCATCAACACAAGATTAAAAGGAATAACATGAAAATAAAACTAGATTATAGAAAGATATTACCAAGAGTATGATCCACAAAAGCTTGAAATGGAAAGCTTGAAAGCTTGACAATGGAAATCTGAAACTTAGCTTGAACAATCTTAACTAATGAAGATCTAATACTAAACTAAACTAGTAACTAATTTCTAGAATTTTGCTTGATTAAAATGAAAAAGGAAAAGATTTGGTTATGGTTGGAGGAGCTCCCTTGGGGAAGAAAGCCTTCTACAAGTTGTGCTTCTGAGTGAAATGACGTCTTTGATTAATACATCACGTAGGGGCAAAAACGTCCAAAAGTGGCGAAAAATCTACTTTTCAGTCGATCGGTCAACTCTCCTGTCGACCGAATGCTCTTGTAAAAACGGCCAAAAGCCCTGGAATTCAGTCGATCCTCGGAGTTCCAGTCGATTCGACTTCATCGGCAGTCGATCGACTGCAGTGTCCAAAACGCCAAAAGTCCCTGGAATCCAGTCGATTTCGGGGTTCCAGTCGATCGACTAGAAGGGCAGTCGATCGACTGAACTCCAGTCGGTCGACTGGATTGCTGCACCCGGCTCGTTTCCTCGTTCTTTTCATGTCCGACGGTTTATCGAACCTCGTCCGTGCGCTTCCTTGCTTGCCCGTCCATTCCTGAGTTGAGTATCAACGATCCCAAACGAGCGCGGGCCCCGCTTGGACGTCCTACGGCCAATAGAAAAATGAAATAGTGAAAAAAACTACGAAAACTAATAATAAAACGTACAAAAATACTAAAACCTAGAAATAACGAAAAACGGCCAACTCGACTCCTAAAACACCTAAAAGCAAGCGAAACACACGCAACGTGATACAAAAACGATAGCAAAAATATGTACAAAAAGATGCAAATCAGTACCTATTCTCGTGGTATATTCCGGGCGCTCTTCTTCCAGGGAAATCTCCATTAATTCCTCATTCGTCCGAACCGAGTTCTCCTGTTCTTTCATTTTCTTGGGATTGAGCACCCCTTCTGGTTGATCGTTATTTCTAGCTTTTTCTCCATCAACCCTTTCCTGACCGCCATCTGATAACATGATCTGGCGACCTGTTGTTCTGCGACAACCTCACCCACTCCATTGCCTACTAGGTACTTGATACTTATGTGATAAGTCGATGTTACTGCCTGAAACGCATTAAAGGCAGGTCGTCCCAATATCGCATTGTAGTCCGACCTCCCCTGAATGATTAAAAACTTTAAGTTCTTCTCCAATCTCGACTCATCTTTTCCCAACACCACTTGCAACGTCAGCTCGCCTTCTGTATTTACCTGCGCCCCATTGAAAGCATATATGGGCGTGTTCACCGACCGCACTCTTCTATCTATTTCCATTCGATCCAGGCAGTCTGTATATATGATATTCACCGAACTCCCATTATCTACAAATATCCTGCTGACTTCATAACCCTCAATTTCCGCCTCTATTACCAATGCATCATTGTGATCTTCCTGTAGCCCGCGCCTCTCACCGAGGCCAAAAGAAATGACTGGCCCTGCGACTTGAGGTTGTCTGCTCACACTGGCGACCTCCCTTACACCCAAACGAGCTGAATTAACATGCCATTTCCTCGCATTGTTGGAGTCACCGTCCGTTGGCCCTCCGGAAATCATGTTTATTCTTATTCTATTTCTCCGCGGCCCTTCCTGTCTCTGACTTCCTTGCCGTCCTTGCCTCGCGACCTGCTGCTGAGGCGGGCTCCTCGGCGGTGGTGGAGGTAATACCTGCCCTTGTTCGCGCGGCTCCCTCTCCTTATAAATTACTTCCTTCAAATGCCCTACTTTTATCAGTCTTTCTATTTCTTATTTGAGGTGCCTACACTTCTCAGTGAAATGTCCATAATTATTGTGAAATCGGCAGAAGGAGGCAGTCTTGGGATGAGTGGGGATAGGTGTGCGATCCTCTGGCCATTGTATGGCATCAGGCACAGAACGCTCCATAATACTGAACACCTTAGCCTGCGGATAAATTAATGGCGTAAAATCTTCTTGTCTCCAATCGCGCGTGCTCGCCTCTTGTCTCCCACTAACACTGACACTCGAAGCCAGGAGCCCGCCCATTCCTCTCCTTGATTCTCTCCTTACTTCTCTTCTTGGGATGACTTCTCGCGCATCTGCATCTGACCTGCCAAAGCGCACTCGATGTTCCTCCTCGGCCTCCTCCACTTGTGTATACTTATGACATCTTGCCAGGACATCATCATACGTTCGTACCTCTTTTTTAACTAATGATTTATGCAAGTCCTCTCTCCTTAATCCCTGACGTAAAGCTCCAGCCTTCATCTCATCAGTGGCAGTGGGCGCCCCAAAAGTAGCACTGGTGAACCTGTTAACGTATTATTTAAGCGTCTCGCCAGGCCGGTTTACCATAGTAAAGAGTGACTGCGCCGTCCTCGCACCCGTCGAGCACTAGAGAACTGCTTAAAAAAAGCAGCTCGCAATACTGGATAACTGGTGATCTTCCCTTGCGGGAGTTGATAGAACCAATTTTGCGCGATTCCCTTCAGGGTGGACACAAAAGCCTGGCATGCCACGACATCCATGTAACTGTGTAGCATTCTAGCGTTTTCAAAGAGCTGTAGGTGCTCGACTGGATCCGTTAACCCCCGATACTGCAACTCCAATGCTTTATAGTTTTTAGGCATTGCCGCATGCATCATCTCCTCCGAGAAAGGATGTTCTTCTTCTCCTTCCAACCTATCTCCATCCATTCGTCTCTGTAATTTTAACATGGCCTCCTGCAGGTCTCTAAAGGCCTTATTATGTGGTCCCATCTCACTTTCTCCCTTTCCCTTCTTGAACACATTGCCGCTCTTCTTGGTTTTCTCTTGAGACTCACTACCCGTGTCAGAGGTCGGAGTCTCGCTCTCACTACTATACCTGTTGTGCCGTCGACTATTTTGCCTGTAACGACTTCGCCTTACTTTCACTCCCCTCGCTCGTCGTCTACGAGCATGAGAGCCTACGGATGAGGTGGAACTAGAAACATCCCCCTTTCTCCGCGTACTCCGTCCCCTCTTACGAGACAATCTTTTCGACGTAGATTTCTCGCCCCGCTCTACTTTTTTAACTGCCGACTCCTCCTCCTTCTCGCTATGAGATCTACCGCCTTTTTCCTTCCCCGTACTCAGCTTGCTTGCTAAGTACCTGCGTAACTCCTCCTGTTTCTCTAGCGGCACGAAATCCATAAGTCCATCCAAAAACCCTTTTTTATTCTGACAAGGCTTGTCCTTCAGTAAATCTTCCCCGTCTTTCACCTCTACATGAATCACCTTTTGCGCCTCCGCCTCCGGTGTTTTCATCTCTGCGTCTTCCGCCAACCCTTTTCCCTCACGCTTCTTGGGGGAAGGCGGTGATGTGTTACCGATGCCTTGGACAACTGGATCCGCCTGGGGAGGCATTTTTCCATCCCTTGCCTCGTCTTTTTCGTTAATGTCCGCCAGTCTGGTCTTCTTGTTCTTCTTGTTGTTCGACAAAGAACCATATTGTAAAGTCCTCAGAATTATGTTGCTATCCTTCATGTTTTGTTTACGAAATCTCTCACGCCTTTCGCTCAAGGACTCAATGTCCCTCTTTCCCACAGACTGCGCCAATTTGATAAGCCCAAAAAGTTAGACCACCAAATATAAGGGGTACTAACCTCAAAAGAGATCAGCGACCTGGAATTAAGGACGAAAGACGTCTCAGCGACCTCTAAAGCCCTCCGCAATCGTCACAGCAACCTCGCCGATCCTGCAAAACAACGCCTAGAACGGGCCGAATTTCGAGCCCGTTAAGACCCTCCGACGCTTAAGTTAATAAGCGAAATCAACACTTTCGTTTCTCTCTCTATATTTAAGTATATCAATGCGTAAAGTAATAATGGCGTGATAATGATGGTAAAATAAGAGATAGAAGCCCCTTTTATAGAGATAGGAGAAATCCTCCACTATCTAGGGTTACCTTACATAACCAGAATTCCATTCTCATCACAACTTTATCCCCGCCTCTTAATTAGGACTTCTCATATATAGCAAGTTCCCATAAATATAAAACTTCTCAATATATTACCAAAATAAGCCCGGGCATATAGCCCACTAGGCCCATACACATAATTAAACTTTCAATCAGGCTCAAATACTCAGCCCAACCCACCAGAGATCACGACACTATATGAGAACTCATCCTCATACTACAGGTCGCTACTCCAGACACATCAACTCGCTTACTTTTAAGGAATAGCCTTCAGCTCGTTCACTTCCAAAAGACATAACACAGCTCGCCCATCTTTCAGGAGGCACACCCTCTCCTAATGATAGGACCACTTTCCGCAAATAACCATATACATCACGTAATATCATATATAGACATTTTGGTTCTCATCAGGATACATAAACAATACATGGGGAAGAACAACTAATATATGATATAAACGAATGATTTTTATAAACTCATATTCGAGTAAGAAATTGGACGACGGTTTAGTTATAAAACAAACTGAAGTTTCCAAAACAGTAAACATAATAGTTAACCGAACTTTTTAGATGGTATACACTACAAAAATAAGAATCTGTTGGACTAAATATTGGATTACCTATTACACATGCATCATTTAATGCAACGTCGAGGGTATTAAGGTGACTGGGATACTAGCTTCACACATCCTAGATAAGTTATACAAAATTATACATGTGAAGATGCACGTAATAAAACAAAAAATGAAGAATTTAACAACCTAGTACATAATGATGTAAGTCGTTTTCATAATTGTTCATCATAAAATATAAATGAGTCCCAAATTTTGAATTTTATGATCTTCACAATTAATAATAAATATTAATTATGACTAACCGTGAGCAGCCATGTCCTTCCCTTGTCTGCCCAGTGATTACTGAACGATCTAATTATTGAATATTGAATATATCTGACTTCTCTCTCCTTCCGTCCTTAATTCCAGTCTATGATATTCGTGAATTCGATAGATAATGAAAAAAAAACTGAAAACTTCAAAACAACGGAGAGAGGACCAAATATAATTGTTTATCTGCTTGAGCAGTTATTGCAGTGGAAATATAAATTTTTGCCATACATAAGTCGGAAAATCATGAGTTCATAAACCTGGCTCTTATACCACATGTAAGTCGTTTTCATAATTGTTCATCATACAATATAAATGAGTCCCAGATCTTGAACTTCATGATTTTCATAATTAATTATAAATAATATTTATGACTAACCGTGAGTAGCCATGTCCTTCTCTTGTTCTGCTCAGTCTAATTATTAAACAGTCTGATTATTGAATATATCTTATTTCTCTCTCCTTCCGTCCTTAATTCCAGTCTATGATATTAGTGAATTCGATAGATAATGAAAAAAATACTGAAAACTTCAAAACAGCGGAGAGAGGACCAAATATAATTTTTTATGTGCTTGGGCAGTTATTGCAGAACAGTTAAACCACACGATCTATTATCAACGTGTGCGTAGTTGGTGAAAAATCAACTCTTCAACTGACCAATAATATCTTTATAAAACTTATCTAATTAAGGGGGGTGCATTAATTTGCGACTTTTCAAGACATTTTAAGATTATTTTAGGCATGAGACTTTTCTTTAATTATATTGATTTCATTGGATTTGCCAGAACTCCCGCAAGGATTGTGCAGAACTTTGAATAAGCTTTTTCTTTGACTTTCATCAAGACATTTAAGGAGTTTAGATTTTATTTTCATTTACTCTTGAAAAACAAGTTCAATCGACTAAACACTCAAAAATATATTCCATTTGGTACCCAACATATACAAGAAAAAAAAAGCACTTCAAAATCTTTTGCCTGAAGACAACTCAATTGAGGAAAGTAATGAGAAATCTGCTGCGCGAAGCCCTAGGTTCAGCATCTTCCCTGAAGATTTAAAAAATTCCACATTAAATGAGGTAAGGATGGCTGAACTTATTGTAAATGTTGGTTGATAATTGTGTTGATGATGTTGTGATGGGGGACGATGATAAAGAGTCAGGGGAGTTGTGTTCAGAGGTGCCCATAAATCCTAATTCAATTGAATTAGATGACGCACAAAAGGTGCTCGACAAATTGCCTGAACCAAGAATCCACTTCATGCTTTCATCTTACACCCCTGTGATCTCTGCTGATAGGTGAGAAATTGTGCTTTATTTAATGGTTTAATTCCTATATTTTTATGTGCTTAATATTCTTATATATATATTTATTTCTCGCATATTTATTATTATGAGTGGTCGAGCACCAATTGTGTATCTTTCTCTTATTTTACAGTAATTAGGTGCTAAATTGGTGATTTAAAGATTTAAAGATGATGCATAAGAGTAGCAAGAGGAAACGAGAGACAAAACGAGTGAATTGGCAAAGAAAGGACGATTCTGCACTTTCTAGATGGGTTATCGCTGGGATCAACCGTTATAGAAAGTGCCGCTGACTGCTGCCTACAAGAACCGATGTCGTTCGATGTGCCTGCCTACAGAGCTCTCTGTCGCGTCAGTCGACGCGGAACCGACGTTAATCGACGCGCCCGCCCAGCCTGGCGCTGGGAGTCCTATTTCTGCGAGGAAACCGGTATAGATAGTGCAGGAAACAGTTATGGAAAGTTCTAAACCGACATAGAAAGCATTGGAATCCTATTTTTACAAGGGAACTTGTTCTCCAAGACATCTAAACCTATAAATACCTCCCTTTAACACCAAATTCGGCTGGAACATTAATCCTAGGGTTCCAAGACACCAAAAAGGAGTCCAAAACACCCAATTCAACCATCCATCAAGAGCTTGAAGATTGAAAACTCAAGATTCAAGATCTAAGCTTTCCTATCTCTTTTCTATCTTAGATTTATGTTTTACTTCTTTATTTTTCTGTTATTCTATGAACTCCATGAGTGAGTAGATTTTTTTATCTAGTCCTAGGATGTGGAAACCCTCGTGAGATTATGTTTCAATTAATTTATGCGTATTTCTTTCGTTCTTCATATGAGATTGCTTGTGTTATCTTGTTTACATATCATGATTGCTTATTTCATGACATGATTGTTGAATTCTTGATTTGGATTGGCCACCTAGATTAGGGATTTGGTTATCAATTGCTAGAAAGAGGACTGCTTCCCGTGTAATTGTCGTAGTTTCGATTTCTCTGAAGCGACTAATGGTCTCGTATCATTAGGGATAACACAACATAGGTTAAATAAACCGAGCTTATGAGTTTATTGCTTAGATTAACCTATTTGCCTGGTTCTTAATGCTGTTGTTGGGTTAAATCTAGAGAGCTTATTCTAGGTTATTCAATAATTAGAGTTAATTGAAGAGCTTATTTTAATTAAATACACGGTAAGGGCAAATTCGAGTAGCAGAGCTTATTGTTACTTAGGGTTTTTAGTTTCATATGATGAGTGGATTTTATATTGCAATTGGTTAAATGAATTGAACGAGGGTGGAAACTAAACTAGGACTGGAAAGTTATCTTATTATTTATTATTTTCTTATTTATTTCGTTATTTGATTTTAATTGTTTTCTTTAATTATTTAGTTTTCTTAGATTAATTAATATTCTCTACCCCATTTGTTATTTTATTTAAATAGGAATTATCACAAATTAATCCACACTCCTCGTGGGATCGACCCTTGCTTGCCGCTGCTACTAGTTAGTAGAGGAAAGTCGAGGACTTTTATAAATAATATTTTTGATGCTTCAACGACGAGCGGTCATCTGTCGAGAAGGCCTACCACGAGCAGCTCTTTGTTGCTGAAATCACCAACACTGCGTACGAACCATCGTCCATGATGGTTAAGTGCGACCCGCGCCACGGAAAATACATGGCCTGCTGTCTGATGTACATGGGTGATGTTGTCCCCAAGGATGTGAACGCAATTGTTGCCACTATCAAGACCACGAGGACCGTTCAGTTTGTCGACTAGTGCCCGACTAGTTTCAAGTGTGGTAGCAACTACCATCCACCTACTATTGTGCCAGGTGGTGATTTGGCCAAGGTGCAGAGGGATGTCTGCATGATTTCCAACTCAACCAGTGTTGCAGAGGTGTTCTCCAGGATTGACCATAAATCCAATCTCATGTGCGCAAAGAGGGCTTTTGTGCATTGGTATATTGGTGAGGGTATGGAGAAAGGTGAGTTCTCGGAGGCTAGGGAGGATTTGACTGCCCTCGAGAATGATTATGAGGAGGTTGGGGCTGAGTCTGCTGAAGGAGAGGATGATGAGGGTGATGAATATTGATTGATTCAAGCTGATGGCCTCTTTGTCTGTTGTTGTTTGCTTTTTTTTTTGGTTCTATTTTTTTTGAACTGTGCTTTGTTGGTGTTGAACTAAGTCGTTGTGCATCAGTATTGATTGATTCAAGTAGATGTTCTCTTTGGTTTGTATGTGTTCTTCGCGTGTTGTTGTTTCGTTTGTTATTTTTTTAATCGGTTGAATTGTGCTTTGTTAGTGTTGAACTAAAAAAAAAGAATGAAAAGCCTATATGTGCTTCTGATAACTAATATTAATATTTCAACCTACAGAAAACAAAAAATAAGAAGAATAAATTGTAAGAGCAGAGCAGATAGAAATCAAGCTATACTTACTCTATTAATTCAAAATAACCTTAAAATAACCACAATAATTAAATTTGGAAGGGGAATTAATCATATATTCAAGCAAACTACAATCATGACATATTGTTCTATTACTATTAAGCAACAAGTGCTCCCTAATACACATCAACCAAAAGAGTAATATTCATTACAAAGTAAAACACAAATTCATTTGACATTTCTTTTTTTCTGTTTGTACAATTAAATAAATACTTACAGAAACTGATACATATAATAATTTCCACATGAACTTAATTTTAACAAAGTTGAAGAATGTTAGAGCAACTAATTAATTTCTTTATTRAGGCATTAAGATAAGCTCGAAGAATAGAAGGCCACCTTCATGTCCTTAATAGTTGAATCATTTGAAAGTAACATGTGGGGATATATCCAAAGAGTGGACAAATTCTCCAACCTACTAAAATTTACATATTACAGTTAATAACCGTGTTCTTAAATTCATGTCCTGATGCCATCAAATTATCAATGGAAACCAATATACAGACATATACGACTGTAAGGCAGTACATTATGTCCCACGCAATATTATTTGCTTTGAAATTAGAAATAACATTGTTGAGGAATTTATTCTTGGCAATAATTCCTATTTTGTTATTTGCCTTTCTTGGGCACAAAATAAATTAGGGAACTAGATTTAGGACAATTTTATGTTTCCTAGTTTATGCACAAGACTTTAATTATTCCTAGATTGTGTTTAGGATTTATTTTCAGGATTTTACCAAGTTTAGGATTCTTAGTTGTCTATTTAAGACACAAGTAATCCTACACTTGTTTTTATAGTTTTGATAAAAAGTCTCACGCACGGATTCTTGAAGATTCACGACGCAAGGAGAACGCACAAGAAAGGAAGGAAGAACACGACATACTACTTGGAYCCAACGATCGTGATAAACAAGATCTTTGAAGTTGCGTGACCAACGGAGAAGATCTTGCCATTCCGGAAACAAGTATTTAGTATCAAGTTTCTTGATATTTAGTTTTCATATATTACTTTATATTGTGTATTGAACGTGAATTGAAAGTAATATAGTTTTCGGGTTTGTACACCCAAGTTCACAAGTATTTACTTGTGAACTGAATTTGTTTAATCGTGTTCTCTATTTTAAATATCCGCTGCATAACTTTATGATATTTTAGTGTTGTTAACTAGTGTTGTTAACATTGATTAACAACATCGTAAATCTGATCCTTATTTTTAAAACCATAGACCTTCTAGTTTTACAATTGGTATCAGAGCGGGTTACTTAACCTTTTAAGTATTGATCCTTATTTTTTAGGTGCTATGGATGCTCAAGGCAACCCGAGGCCTTTAATCCTTAATGGTGAGAATTATTCTCTCTGGAAACAGAGYATGAGGTGGCACTTAAAGAGCATGGATGAACGAGTTTGGAAGACCGTCCTAGTTGGATGGGAAAAGCCACGTGTCACGGATGGCGAGGGCGATGCCATTCCCAAAAAGGAGGAAGATTGGACTGCTGACGAAGCAGCTGCGGCAAATTGGAACTCTAAATGGATCAACGCCTTGTGTGGATATGTAGATGCAAGCTACTATCGTATCATCAAGAACTGTGAGTCGGCAAAGGATGCTTGGGACGCACTCCAAAGGGTGTGTGAAGGAACGGCAAGCGTGAAGAAATCCAGACTAAGAATGCTCATGTCCACTTTCGAGGCTATGAGAATGAATGAGAAAGAATCCATCATGGACTACTCTGTGAGATTGGCGAAAATAGCAGAGGAATGCAAAGAGTTGGGTGAAACCATAACAAATTCCCGTCTTGTAGGTAAATTGATAAGATCCATTACAAAGAATTACAGCATGAAGGTGGTGGCAATAGAAGAAGCCAAGGATGTTGATAACATCGATTTCAACACCCTAGTTGGAAATCTCAAGCAATACGAGATGGAACACGTCACCTCTAGCTCGAAAGAGAATGTTGCTTATTCTTCTGATTTAAATAAAGTAGGGGATGAAGATGACGAGGAATTTGATTTTAATGGCATTATCAAAAGAATGGAGTCCACTACTCTCGAAGAAGATGAACTGTCCCTTGTTACTCAACGCTTCAACAAATTCTTGAAGAAGAAGAACAACTCTGGAAGCTCAATTACAAGGAACAGGACTCAATCATCCACTCCAAAATTTACTGGACGAACTCTTCCACAATCTCAGTCCTCAAATTCAATTTCCAATGCGTCAAGCTCTTCAAAACAACTCAGCGAAATACAATGCCACGAATGCAAGGGTTGGGGACATTACAAAAATGAGTGTCCCAACTTTCTTAGAAAGAAAAGTATGATCGTTACTGACTTTACTGAAGACCTTAATGATTCCGAGTCACTTGATCCAGTCCCAGCATTATTCTCCCATGTTGTTTGGGACGACGATATCCATGTTGGTTTGCTTGCTAATAACATCGTGTGCCTGAATGCTGAGACCACTGACTATTATGAGGAATACGAGCAGCTGAGTGAAGATCACAAAAAGTTGTATGTAAGTTGGAGTAAACAGGTACTCAAAGCGAAAGATCTCGCAAAAGAAGTAGAGAAGCTAACCAAGGAAAAGGAGGATCAGCTCGAAATCATTGTCCGGTTGGAATCATCTCTCACCAAGAAGGATGCTGAGCTTGAAAAGATTCGAAACGAACTGACTACTGTTAGAGGTACAATTTCAAATCTAAACAAAGGTAAGGCTAAGCTTGATGAAATTTTGCAGGTTAGCTTCCCAGATTCCTCTAAACATGGATTAGGATACAAGCCAAGTCAACCCACGCAATTGTCGAGTCAAGAACAAAAATCTTCCAAACGCCACAAGAAGAGAAGGAGACAATTCGTGTGCCATCATTGTGGAGAACCAGGCCACATTCGTCCTTTTTGTTGGAAGATCATTGGGGAAAGAAGACACTTTCAGAGAGAAAATATGCCTGTCAAGTCCAATATTGGTAACCGCGCTACCAACATCAGATACAAACAAGTGTGGGTCAAGAAAAACAACATCAAGTGCAACATGATCCATACCTCTTTGAAGTCTCTAGTCCCTGGAGCCTGGTATTTTGATAGTGGATGCTCGAAGCACATGACAGGCTCAGAAGAATTGCTCTCCAACATTGTCAGATTTAAAGGTGGAAAAGTGAAGTATGGAGGAGGCGCAAATGGTCAGGTTGTTGGACAAGGGACTCTCCATGTTCCTGGTGTTGTAACATTAGAAAATGAGCTACTAGTAGAAGGACTTACAGCGAATTTGATCAGCATAAGTCAATTGTGCGACGGAGGGTTCAGCGTTAAATTCAACCGAAAAAAATGTGAAGTTTACGAGGAGAATGGATCGTGTATTCTCACTGGTAAAAGAACTTCAGATAATTGCTACCAAATTCACAGTGATGCTTTTTGCAGGTTGTCCCAA
>BMAC01000287.1:84328-104456 GCA_014905375.1 Phtheirospermum japonicum | reverse complement strand
TTCCTCGACACATGAACACGTCTGATGCAGGCATGTGGGAATAAAATGCTCTTCGAGACTCGAAACTCAGAATCTTTTACAGCATCATATGTTCAGCCACAGGTAAAGCGTTAGTTGCGTTGTCGCCTATCATTCATATGAACAATGAATCATGTGTTAAATATATGTGGCCAATGTGCCATATATATAAATTAGATATTAATTAATTAGTCTTAATATCTAATTGATGGTTTATGTGTATTAATTTGCGACTTTTCAAGACATTTTAAGATTTTAAAAATCCCGAGGTATTAAATTGAGACATTTTAAAATTTCTACAAGTCCTTAGGTATTTAATTAAGATTTATAAAGACATTTTAAAAGTCCATAAAAATCTCAATATATTCATTTGAGATATTTTAAAGTCTTAAAAAGTCTTAAAAATCCCGAGGTATTAAATTGAGACATTTTAAAATTTCTACAAGTCCTTAGGTATTTAATTAAGATTTATAAAGACATTTTAAAAGTCCATAAAATCTCAATATATTCATTTGAGATATTTTAAGGTCTTAAAAAGTGACAAGGTATTCAAATTCTTCATCAGTTTTAGGGATTTTCCATCTGCTTGGATTTACGCCGACTTCAAAGGGAGTTTATATGTATGAAATCCTATCGTCAAATCCCATCAATAATCGTTAGGATTTTCCTTGTGACGTAAAAACTGATCGGCGCCCAGAGTTAAGGTAGGAAAAGCATCTCTTTCACCATTAAACTTGTTCATCATCTGCAGATACAACAATTACCTCTTTTATCATTAATCATGTTCATCAGATTACAAGAAATATAAACATCTCATATCTTTCTTCTTCAAGATATAAAACTCCATCTATATTTTCATTATTTTTTTTAACCCGATTTATCACTACGTTTTGCTTATCAATTTACATGAAAAAGTACATGAATTGGGGTAAAAAGATATTTGCAATTATATAAATATTCATAGATTTCCCTCTCGCTGGATATGGTGCTCGGGCCCCATCCGAGGATAAATTTGCATACTTGTTACTAATAATATAATATTTTGCGTTTTTGTTGCACAATTATTCAATTGCAAACATACAAAATTTTTTGATGGGTTCTAGTGTGCTAGAGTTATTTGCTAACAATATAATGATAACACCTCTTTCGTTCTGGATGATAAATTGCTTTGAGTTCATGGGAATATTGGTTTTGATATAGTGATAATACATCTTTTGATGAGGAGAACAAATTGCTTTTGAGTTCATGGGATTGGTTTTGTTCAACCCATCTTTTAAACTGTGTGCACAAATATTTATTATTGTTTGTTATTATCATTGATTCTCTTATGTTATCTTAAGTCCTTTATCAGTATAATATTATTTGTTTACTCGACTTCTTATCTATTTTCTTATTCAAGGAACGAAAAAACAAAGAATAAAAAACAAAACTTATTACTTACCTGCAGTTATTCATATTATCATAAGTTTTAGATTTGTTTAAGCTTCCATGATCCCAACTCTGCTAAAAGATTTTAGGGTCATTTATATCATCTTTCCATCTATAGGCAATGGGAGATTCATTACAGGAAAGTGATCAAGGTTCAGGATATCAGAGTTGGACCACTGAAGAGAGCAATGAACTTCTTACACTAATGGTTGATGTTGCCAATCGTGGATGGCGTGATCACTCTGGAAAAATAAACAAGATAACAGTGGAAAGGCATATACTAAAACCTCTAAACGAAAAGCTAGGGATTATGAGGACTTACAATCAATATAAAAGTCGTGAGAAATTCTTTAAGCGTCTATATACCAAGTAACAATAACCTTATGCGACATAATTCCGGTTTTGGGTGGGATCCCGTAACAAAGTTTTTCACTGCATGTGATGAAGTGTGGGCGGATTATTTTAAGGTTAC
Organism: Phtheirospermum japonicum; assembly: GCA_014905375.1. Classification (NCBI taxonomy): domain Eukaryota; kingdom Viridiplantae; phylum Streptophyta; class Magnoliopsida; order Lamiales; family Orobanchaceae; genus Phtheirospermum; species Phtheirospermum japonicum. Next base: position 102,538 of record BMAC01000287.1, on the reverse strand, counting down.
TCATTTTCTTAAGTTAATACGTAAATCATAGTTTAAAGATATACATATTTAGTACACACAACTTACATTTTTTTTAATTTTTTCTTTACTAGTCTCATCCTAAAGATACAAGCTTACGGACAGACCCTCATCCAAATTACGATGATTTGAGAATTGCAGTTGGTAATGGAACAACAATAGGGACGAATTCTATGGCAATAGGAGATGGCACTATAGAAGAAATGAGAGAAAGTGGAGGAATGCTAGATGATTTCACTTATGATCCCTTAAATAATGCATTTATTCAATCATGTACACAAAATCATTTTCCATCATCTCCTGAGCACTCCACTATACCGAAACCATCTGAATACCAAGGTTCAGGGGTCCGTCTATCTGCTAAAAAACGAACAAGAATTGATTCTGAAACAAAATCTAACTCATTTGATCCGAAGGATAGCCAAGATGCCATAGACAAGCTTACGAAAAATGTAGACAAGATTGCTCGTGCTATTGAATCGATTGACACAAAAGAGTATAACTGATGGGATAATGATTAAGGAGAATCCCAGGCTTAGGTACTGAAGATCGGTTTAGAGCTCTGGGTTTTCTTAATACTAAAGCAAAAAAGTCTGAATTTTTCAACATGACACCAGATGACCGTGCCGAGTGGATAACATATAAATTGAAATAAGCATATATGATATTTTAACTTATCTGCTTGTGTTAACTATTTTGAGCACTTTAGATGATCTTGATGGACATTTTTAGACTATCTTTATGGATTTATTTAATGAGATCTATGAACTTGTTGGTTTATTTGATTTTTTTAATATTGTTGAATTCTTTGTTATTACAATCGTCTTTTCTTTGATTTCCTTGATTGAATATCTTTTTAATTTATTTCTCTCGATGATCTCTTAGGTATTATAATTTATATAATGTCTGGTATTGATACGAATGAAGATAATCAAATTGATATGGAGGAGATTGAAGAAGATGAGACGATGGAAGAGTTATATAGATATATTAGATACTCATGTTTGATGATTCAGGCTATTGTCTATATGTTAAATGTGCATGTAGTTAACATGTACCATGATCGTGTTTACTACTCACTAAGAAGACGACCAAAAACTAGAGATGGTTATGATTATATACATAAGATATTAGGAGAAGATCCAGAAGACTTTCGAGATATCTATAGAATGTATCCTGATGTATTCTTGAAATTATGCCGTATCATTAGAGAGAAACATCTTTTGATAGATACAAGGTACATTTTCATTGAGGAAATGCTTGCAACATTCTTACTTATCGTCGGACAAAATAATCGATATTGCCAAGTACGCAAAACATTTGGTCGATCACATTTCACTACCAGTCAAAATTTCAACAAGGTTTTGAAGGCACTAAGCAAACTTTCCGTAAATATGATGGCCAAATCAGGATCTACAGTGCCCGAGAAAATAAGAGAAAGTACAAGATTTTACCCTTACTTTAAAGTAAGCAAAATGTAATTTATTTGAACTCATTTACAAAAGAATGCTATGTTAATGTTTTATTATATTATTTAGTAGCGTTATTTCTATATTCAGGATTGTATCGGAGCTATTGATGGTACACACATTCTAGCGATGATAGTAGGGCAGGATACAAGTAGATATAGAAATCGCCATGGAATTATTTCACAAAATGTTTTAGCTGCTTGTAACTTTGATCTAGAATTTATATATGTGCTTAGCGGCTAGGAGGGTTCAGCACACGATTCAAAAGTTTTGACTGATGCTTTTGACGAGAAGAAATGGTCTTAAAGTACCAAATGGTATGAAGTCAAATATTATTTACTACTACTACTATTTTATTATTATTATTATTATTATTATTATTATTATTATTATTATTATTATTATTATTATTATTATTATTATGTTTATTTTTATAAATTTATGTGTAGGAAAATACTTTATGGCGGATTGTGGATATCCAAATAGACGTCAATTTCTAGCTCCATATCGAGGTACTCGCTACCATCTTAAAGATTTCACCGGTCAAGGCCGTGACCCAAAGAATGCAAAAGAGCTATTTAATCTTCGTCATTCTTCACTAAGGAATGTAGTTGAAAGGATATTTTGGTATATTTAAATCAAGGTTTGGTGATTTTCAAATCAGCCGCTCCATTTCCTTTTCGTACACAAGCGGAGTTAGTGTTAGCTTGACCTTTGATATTTGTTTCTCGTTTTCAAATCACAATCTAAATAAAAAATTCATGTCCTGATGCCATCAAATTATCAATGGAAACCAATATACAGACATATACGACTGTAAGGCAGTACATTATGTCCCACGCAATATTATTTGTTTTGAAATTAGAAATAACCTAAACACCCTTAAGGGGTTTTTATTTACTTAACAAACACCATCCTTTTTATTTAGATTGTGATTTGAAAACGAGAAACAAATATCAAAGGTTCTTTTTTTTGTGGCAATTTATAAAGATAGTTCATTTTCTTTTGAGATTTGCATTAAGAATGAATCTCAAATACAATTTTCATAATTAACCCCAAAAAAACCTCCAGTGGTCAACCACAAACTTTGAAAAAATAGATCAAATTTAGATAATGCAAACAGACTCATTGGCAACTTACCTAGTTTGGCAAATAACACCTTTAAACCAGATTCAGGTAGCAAATTCAATGGAAACAAAGAAACAACAGTGTACACAAAGAAACAAAGAAACAACAGTGAACACAAAAAATAATCATTTAAATCAATCTTAGATAAAAATTAAAATCATAAACAACTAAAACTTTTAGTTTATAACATCATTCCACATTTCGGTTGCTATTGTGTCTCTCCATGCATTAGCGATCGCTCTMTGTTGTTCTTGGCTTTCAAAAAATGGACCAAAATTTTCTTCTTCAGTAATCGGAGAAGATGTCCCTATTTCATTTTCAAGTTCAACTTGAAATTCATCAGAACGACATTCCTTTAGCAAAAAGTTGTGTAACCCTGCACAAGCTAACACTAACTCCGCTTGTGTACGAAAAGGAAATGGAGCGGCTGATTTGAAAATCACAAACCTTGATTTAAATATACCAAAAATATCCTTTCAACTACATTCCTTAGTGAAGAATGACGAAGATTAAATAGCTCTTTTGCATTCTTTGGGTCACGGCCTTGACCGGTGAAATCTTTAAGATGGTAGCGAGTACCTCGATATGGAGCTAGAAATTGACGTCTATTTGGATATCCACAATCCGCCATAAAGTATTTTCCTACACATAAATTTATAAAAATAAACATAATAATAATAATAATAATAATAATAATAATAATAATAATAATAATAATAATAATAATAATAATAAAGTAGTAGTAGTAGTAAATAATATTTGACTTCATACCATTTGGTACTTTAAGACCATTTCTTCTCGTCAAAGCATCAGTCAAAACTTTTGAATCGTGTGCTGAACCCTCCTAGCCGCTAAGCACATATATAAGTTCTAGATCAAAGTTACAAGCAGCTAAAACATTTTGTGAAATAATTCCATGGCGATTTCTATATCTACTTGTATCCTGCCCTACTATCATCGCTGGAATGTGTGTACCATCAATAGCTCCGATACAATCCTGAATATAGAAATAACGCTACTAAATAATATAATAAACATTAACATAGCATTCTTTTGTAAATGAGTTCAAATAAATAACATTTTGATTACTTTAAAGTAAGGGTAAAATCTTGTACTTTCTCTTATTTTCTCGGGCACTGTAGATCCTGATTTGGCCATCATATTTACGGAAAGTTTGCTTAGTGCCTTCAAAACCTTGTTGAAATTTTGACTGGTYGTGAAATGTGATCGACCAAATGTTTTGCGTACTTGGCAATATCGATTATTTTGTCCGACGATAAGTAAGAATGTTGCAAGCATTTCCTCAATGAAAATGTACCTTGTATCTATCAAAAGATGTTTCTCTCTAATGATACGGCATAATTTCAAGAATACATCAGGATACATTCTATAGATATRTRGAAAGTCTTCTGGATCTTCTCCTAGTATCTTATGTATATAATCATAACCATCTCTAGTTTTTGGTCGRCTMCTTAGTGAGTAGTAAACACGATCATGGTACATGTTAACTACATGCACATTTAACATATAGACAATAGCCTGAATCATCAAACATGAGTATCTAATATATTTATATAACTCTTCCATCGTATCATCTTCTTCAATCTCCTCCATATCAATTTGATTATCTTCATTTGTATCAATATCAGACATTATATAAATTATAACACCTAAGAGATCATCGAGAGAAATAAATTAAAAAGATATTCAATCCAAGGAAATCAAAGAAAAGACGATTGTAATAACAAAGAATTCAACAATATTAAAAAAAGTCAAATAAACCAACAAGTTCATAGATCCATTAAATAAATCCATAAAGATAGTCTAAAAATGTCCATCAAGATCATCTAAAGTGCTCAAAATAGTTAACACAAGCAGATAAGTTAAAATCATATATGCTTATTTCAATTTATATGTTATCCACTCGGCACGGTCATCTGGTGTCATGTTGAAAAATTCAGACTTTTTTGCTTTAGTATTAAGAAAACCCAGAGCTCTAAACCGATCTTCAGTACCTAAGCCTGGGATCTCCTTAATCATATCCCATCAGTTATACTCTTTTGTGTCAATCGATTCAATAGCACGAGCAATCTTGTCTACATTTTTCGTAAGCTTGTCTATGGCATCTTGGCTATCCTTCGGATCAAATGAGTTAGATTTTGTTTCAGAATCAATTCTTGTTCGTTTTTTAGCAGATAGACGGACCCCTGAACCTTGGTATTCAGATGGTTTCGGTATAGTGGAGTGCTCAGGAGATGATGGAAAATGATTTTGTGTACATGATTGAATAAATGCATTATTTAAGGGATCATAAGTGAAATCATCTAGCATTCCTCCACTTTCTCTCATTTCTTCTATAGTGCCATCTCCTATTGCCATAGAATTCGTCCCTATTGTTGTTCCATTACCAACTGCAATTCTCAAATCATCGTAATTTGGATGAGGGTCTGTCCGTAAGCTTGTATCTTTAGGATGAGACTAGTAAAGAAAAAATTAAAAAAAATGTAAGTTGTGTGTACTAAATATGTATATCTTTAAACTATGATTTACGTATTAACTTAAGAAAATGAGTAACCTTAAAATAATCCGCCCACACTTCATCACATGCAGTGAAAAACTTTGTTACGGGATCCCACCCAAAACCGGAATTATGTCGCATAAGGTTATTGTACTTGGTATATAGACGCTTAAAGAATTTCTCACGACTTTTATATTGATTGTAAGTCCTCATAATCCCTAGCTTTTCGTTTAGAGGTTTTAGTATATGCCTTTCCACTGTTATCTTGTTTATTTTTCCAGAGTGATCACGCCATCCACGATTGGCAACATCAACCATTAGTGTAAGAAGTTCATTGCTCTCTTCAGTGGTCCAACTCTGATATCCTGAACCTTGATCACTTTCCTGTAATGAATCTCCCATTGCCTATAGATGGAAAGATGATATAAATGACCCTAAAATCTTTTAGCAGAGTTGGGATCATGGAAGCTTAAACAAATCTAAAACTTATGATAATATGAATAACTGCAGGTAAGTAATAAGTTTTGTTTTTTATTCTTTGTTTTTTCGTTCCTTGAATAAGAAAATAGATAAGAAGTCGAGTAAACAAATAATATTATACTGATAAAGGACTTAAGATAACATAAGAGAATCAATGATAATAACAAACAATAATAAATATTTGTGCACACAGTTTAAAAGATGGGTTGAACAAAACCAATCCCATGAACTCAAAAGCAATTTGTTCTCCTCATCAAAAGATGTATTATCACTATATCAAAACCAATATTCCCATGAACTCAAAGCAATTTATCATCCAGAACGAAAGAGGTGTTATCATTATATTGTTAGCAAATAACTCTAGCACACTAGAACCCATCAAAAAATTTTGTATGTTTGCAATTGAATAATTGTGCAACAAAAACGCAAAATATTATATTATTAGTAACAAGTATGCAAATTTATCCTCGGATGGGGCCCGAGCACCATATCCAGCGAGAGGGAAATCTATGATATTTATATAATTGCAAATATCTTTTTACCCCAATTCATGTACTTTTTCATGTAAATTGATAAGCAAAACGTAGTGATAAATCGGGTAAAAAAAATAATGAAAATATAGATGGAGTTTTATATCTTGAAGAAGAAAGATATGAGATGTTTATATTTCTTGTAATCTGATGAACATGATTAATGATAAAAGAGGTAATTGTTGTATCTGCAGATGATGAACAAGTTTAATGGTGAAAGAGATGCTTTTCCTACCTTAACTCTGGGCGCCGATCAGTTTTTACGTCACAAGGAAAATCCTACGATTATTGATGGGATTTGACGATAGGATTTCATACATATAAACTCCCTTTGAAGTCGGCGTAAATCCAAGCAGATGGAAAATCCCTAAAACTGATGAAGAATTTGAATACCTTGTCACTTTTTAAGACCTTAAAATATCTCAAATGAATATATTGAGATTTTATGGACTTTTAAAATGTCTTTATAAATCTTAATTAAATACCTAAGGACTTGTAGAAATTTTAAAATGTCTCAATTTAATACCTCGGGATTTTTAAGACTTTTTAAGACTTTAAAATATCTCAAATGAATATATTGAGATTTTTATGGACTTTTAAAATGTCTTTATAAATCTTAATTAAATACCTAAGGACTTGTAGAAATTTTAAAATGTCTCAATTTAATACCTCGGGATTTTTAAAATCTTAAAATGTCTTGAAAAGTCGCAAATTAATACACATAAACCATCAATTAGATATTAAGACTAATTAATTAATATCTAATTTATATATATGGCACATTGGCCACATATATTTAACACATGATTCATTGTTCATATGAATGATAGGCGACAACGCAACTAACGCTTTACCTGTGGCTGAACATATGATGCTGTAAAAGATTCTGAGTTTCGAGTCTCGAAGAGCATTTTATTCCCACATGCCTGCATCAGACGTGTTCATGTGTCGAGGAATAAGCGGTATTGTGTTGTCGTCCTCATCAAACTGTGCTATGAAATCGGGATTCGCCATTGATCCCAAGAGTGAATCATCTAAATCAAATTGCTTAACGAAATTATGGATCACACAACATGCAATGTCAATATCCACTTGACTCGGCAAACTGTAATTTGGCATCAGACTCTTAATTATCGCAAACTGTTGTTTCAGGATGCAAAAACAACGTTCAATCACACTTATAACAGTTGCATGTCTTCGATTGAACAACTCCCTTGCGTTTGAAGGAATACAACTCTCTCCAACCCACTCAGGTAAATGGTTCCTCTCACCATGATAGGGTGTCAAAACTCTAGGAAAGTTGGAGTACGTGGAGTCCACAACATAGTATGTACTGAGAAAAATAATCTCATATCATTGCATGCAAGATTGGTTTCGTTAATCACCACCTCCTTCATTTTTCAGTTTTAGTTGTAATATATGGTTTTAGTTAATCTTCGCGATTCACCAGTTTACTCGGTTCGTATAATGAAGTTGACAAGAATATCCGCAAAGCATTGAATGGTGAAAATTTAAAGAGTATTAGCAGGGTCAAGCATGTTTAGGCGCCCAACCAAACACAACCGCACGCCTATGGTCATCACTTCCAGCTTTGTGAACATGTTGCATTCCAATGGTTGTTCCAATTTCTCGAATGGGATCGTGAACACATCGTTCGGTACATCTTCCATCTCCTTGAGGATTTCCAAAAGCCTCTATAAGCGAAGCCTCGCACTCGGCCAAAACATGATTTAAAGTATTGTTCACTTTAATGTACAATTGCACGACACTAATACCAGTAGGCTCTTGTGCTTTACGACGTCGTCTTGAACCAGGAGTCACGGTACTTTCCCGACGTGGCGTGTTCTCATTTCGTGGTGGGGTTGTCACCATCTTCCTCGCTGCAGTCGACGTTGGCTGTGGGAGTCGTTGAGTTGAAGCCCGAGCTACATTCCTCATTGCAGTAGTAGGCAGATAAATGGTGGTTAGCTCATGATAGAAAGAAAGACCCATTTGAAACAACAGAAAGCCCGAGCAAGAACCCAAAAATTGCTTCCAATCCTCAATGACAAAGGAAGCTACGATTCCTCACTGCTGCTCAATCGTTCTGAAATGCGATGGTCTTCAGTTCGATTTCATAATTGTCTTTTCTCTTATTTTCCTTTTTCCTTTTAATATTCTGCAATATCGGCCAACTCAAATGAAATAGAGACAAACATCATTCTTCTTCTCACACCTTCGTATCTATAGTTGTTATCGCTATATACTTTTATTTATGTGATTGATTTTATTTTAACAAGGTAAGCAAGTCCCGCATAACATACTCTACTTGCTTAGGACCTATATATATATATATAAGATAAAGGAATACAAAATTAACCGGTGGTTCAACAATTTTTAATAACTTAATTAGAACCATAGTTGGAACTATTGCCCACAATTCTGATGAATTTCATTAACTACGGTGCCAATGATTTAGAAATCATTTTGATAGCTTTGTTCCTACATGTTTGAATTTGAGATTAACCAATAATCTAACATTATTCACGTTGAATTCTTGAGACCTCAAAATATTAGTTTTTTTTTAATATTTTAAGGTCTTAATTTTATTTTATTTTTATTCCAAACGTTGGGTTTTATAATTATAAGACAAAAATTTTAATTTTTGATGAAAAATAATTATTGTCTTGTCTTCAAGTGGAGGTTTTTAATAAATTTGAGACTCGAGTCTCAAAATAATTTGAGATTTTTTGTAAATTTGTTTCAAATTAGAAATAAATAGATTTCAAATCATATAATAACAGTACTGGCTAAATAATTTTTTTAACGCAAAGTCACAATTGTTGAGTTTTCAACTATTTTATTTTAATTTAAATCTCACAGCACACGATTGTTGACTTTTCAATTATTATTTTTTTTTTTTAATTTAAATCTCACAACACACAATTGTTGACTTTTCAATTGTTGTTTTTTTAATTAAATCTCACAACATACAATTGTTTACTTTTTAACATAGGTTTAAAAAATATCATGTGTTTTTTTAAAAAAATTGAATTTTCAAGAAGCTGAATTTCGGATATTATGGCTAAAATTAGGATATGATTGCTTAAATTTTCGAATTTGTGAACCAAGATTTTTTGAATTTTTTAAAGCTCTGAATTTAGATTTTTGAGAAATCAATTTCAGTTTTTTCAAGTCTCAGAATTTCAAATTTGTGAGCCACATAAATTGAATTTTTAACTGCCCAAAACTCATAATTTTAAAATTATACACACACACACACACTTATTAGGTTTTTAAAATTAGTTTTCTATTATCTAATTAGTGATTACAATGATAAAATTAGCTTATATAATAGTCAAATGTTCAGATTTTGATTAAAGATAAACATTATTTTTTGGTATTTTGAATTAAAATAATAGATAAAGCAAGCATAATAAAAGCAACTATAAAAATAAATTTAATTACATGCCCCGAATAAAGAAAAATAAAGCATGAAAATAAATTAGATTAGAGGCCCTAAGAGAAAATTGGGATCTAAAAAATAAAGCAAGACATCAAACTTAAATAAATTACAAGCCCCAAATATAACTAATTTGAAAAATAATAATAAAAACATTAAAGCATATTAAATTGAACAAGTATTAAACTCCTTGCATAATTAAACTTTAAGAAATCTGGTATCTTCTACAACAATTTTATTTTAAAAAATCGGTAGTTGATTTAATCTGATTTACTTGAGAGTCCTAAACAAAGGGAATACAGTAAATCGGATTTTTGATTTCATACGATTTGTTTGCCTAATTAAAGGCATTAAGTTTATGAAAAATGCAGCAGATTAATTTTTTAAAAATAAAATCAACAAATAAAACATGTACGAAAAATAGAATTCAAAACAAAGAAAATACAGTACATCAGATTTTTATTCAATATTGAATAATTTCGAGATTTCAAGTTCGAATCATATTTTTAAAAAAATCAGATTTCATATAATTTGTTTGCCTAATTAAAGATATTTAATTTATGGAAAATGCAGCAGAATGGTTTTTTCACTCTAAAATCAACCAATAAAAAATGTACAAGAAATAGATTTCTAAACAAAGAAAATATAGTACATCAGATTTTTATTCAATATTGAATAATTCTGATATTTCAAGTCGGAATTATTATTTTTTTAAATCATATTTTATAAAATTTATTTGCCTAGGTAAATATATTTAATTCATGGAATAGATCTATTTTTTCGTTCCATAATCGAAAAATAAAAAATGGACAAATTAAAATCGGATACAATATCTGTAATGAGGGGATACAAAATCATATCTGTTTGGGTTATAAAAATTCCAAACTTGAATCTCTAGGGCTTCACCTAATTCTCCCTATAAATATAGGTTCCTATTCTTTGTAAATTAATTTCAATTCCCCACCCGAATGTGTCTGTGCTTTTTCTCTATTTTCAAAACTTGGGCAGCGAGAATTTTTAGACCGATGCCTCATTTATTTGGACTCATCAAAAAACGTCGACCGAATGAATAAAAAAGAACTTAAGCTTAGAGTTGTTCGATTTTGCTCGGTCAGGATCCGATGATCCATTTTTCATGATACAGAGGTAATTATTGGTTCTCAGTAATTTTATTATTATTTATAGATATATAGGTTCAGTTAGTCTACTAATCTTTATCATAATATATAGATATATAGGTTCGTATTGTCTACTAATATTCGATTAATGTATTGAATTGACTTAAATTATCTCTAATTATGTAAAACAGGGAGGACAGATTACTGGTGTTATAAAGAAGGTCAACGTCAAGTTGTTCGAGAATCGAATGTCTTAGTTATTATTATTATTATTATTATTATTATTATTATTATTATAAATTGGGCTTCTAAACAATAGTTTGTTTGTATTTCTAAAATAATTAAATTTAAGATATTAACTATAGAAAATAAATAATTTAATTTTTTTTATATATAATATAATATTTTATTAATATGTCTATGTATTTTCTTTTATTTTATTTTGCTTTTTCAAATTTAGTTATTTATTTTAATTATTAATTTAATAACATTATATTCTTTTTTCTTACTTGAAATTATAATTTTATTTTTTTTATGTATATGTGTGTGTATGTATGTATATACTATAATAAGTTTTGAATTGAAATAAGATATTAGAATAATAATTTTGAATATTTTTACATGATTTTGAATTGAACTAAGATATTAGAATAATAATTTTATTCAAATTTTTTAAGTATATAAAGAGAGTGTATGCGTATGTGTATGTATGTATATACTTTATTAATTTTGAATTTAAATAAGATATTAGAATAACATCTTATTCTAATATTATGTTAATTTAAATGTATTATCTGGTAATGTTATTAAATCTATTATATTTAATTAAAATCATGTATCTGGTAATGTATTGATCTAAATTCAAAATACTTCAATTTTTTTAAGGTTACCAACTTTATACATAGGGTTATCTGGTCATATTATGGGCTTGGATCCACATCTATGGATGGACTTATCAGATTTTAAATTGGACTCAAAATAATTGGGCCTCTCAACTGTTAAGTGGAATCAGAATAAATTATGGTTTAGGTTGGATTTAATCAATTAAATGGGTTTTGAATTGGTTTGATTTGATTAATTCTATTATCAGATATTTTTAAATTATATTTATTTATCTTAAATTTATAGAAAATTTAAAATTATATTATGATGTTTTTAAAATTTATCGATTGTGTTTAAGTTAAATTGATTATGCGTTATTGTATATATTTCAAATTTTTTTATTTAAATTTCCATGCGTGTAGATTAATTTACTTTTTTTTTATAGATTTGATTATCTAATATGATGTAAGGTATTTTGTCAAATGTGTTTATTATTTATTTGTATTTAATTTAAACCTTATATATGGTATTACATACATTTGATTTTTTTTTAAATATCAATCTCTATTAATGTAGATTAGTTTAATTTAATTTTCTTATTTTATGAATAATAAATTTATTTCGAATTGTTTGTAGTTATAAAATTATATTACAAGATTTTCAGATAATTTTTTATCAAATACGTTAGTATTCAATGAATTATCAATATAATTTAGTTGTAATTATATAAATTTAAATTACTAAGTAAATATTTTATAAATCACATATATATTTATATGTTTGATAAAGCATTCTATTTAACATTTCTCTGTATTTTCTTTTATTTTGTTGACTTTTTAAATTTTAGTTGTTTCTTTAAATAATTTTTGAAATGCTTCATGTATGTTTTCTTTATTTAATGGCACAAGTACTCTTCTCATAAAAGAAAAATATATGTATGTATGTATGTATATATTTTATTAATTTTTAAGTACTTTGTTCACATATTAATGTAGATTAATTTAATTTAATCTATAATATATTATTAATCGTAAAATAAATTCAATTTGTTTGTAACCACAAGGCATAGGATAGGATTTCATAATGTAAGGATATAATGAGTTCACTCTGGTTATCAAATGATTGAACAACCGGGAGCAACTCTCGAATAAAGAAGGAAAGAGGGTTGTGACTCAAATGGATCGTTGAAAGACTGAGTCTAGGACTTGGTTGAAGACTTGCGGGGAAATAAGGCTGAGCAGTATCTTGCTGGGTGGGACCGATAGAAAGAAAGGACGGGTGGCGCATGGTACTTCTCGACCCTGTCTCCGAGAGACAGTTGAACGAGCGACTCATGAATGCTGCCGGGTTGGATGAGCCAATAACTCGAACGCGTTKGGTCTTTTTTTTTTGAGCAAGAATCACAACAGGATTTAATCTTTAAAATAATAGTTTCACCGCTAATAAAGCATTCGATCAATTCTAGATTCCACGTGTCTGTTAGTGTGTTATATATATGTGTGTGTATGTATGTATATACTTTATTAATTTTGAATTGAATTAAGATTTAGAATAATATCTTATTCCATTATTATGTAATTTAAATGCATTATCTGGTAATTTTATTAAATCTATTGTGTTTAATTAAAACCATGCATCTGGTAATGTATAGATCTATCTGGTAAATTTTGAGAATTTTTTATTTTAATTTCCATTCACGAGGATTAGCTTAATTTACTTTATTAATTCTTTTTAAGAATGAATTGTGTGTAACTGTAAATTTAGATTACGAGAATATTTAATTTTATTTTTTTTAAATCCGACGGTGGGAATGACTTCTCAAGTGATATAAAGTGTTGTGGGGTGCCCATCACGAATTGCATCTGAAGGTGGGGAATCTCATTATGTTATTGAGGAACATAGACCACTCCATGAGATTATGTAATGGAACGAGATTGGTTGTTACAAGACTTTCCACGCACGTCCTTGAATGCAAAATTCTAACTGGTGCAAAGGCAAGCGAAAAGGTGTTACTTACCCGCATGAGTCTAATTCCTTCTGACGTTAGAATACCTTTCAAAGTTTAAACAAAGGCAATTTTCGCTCATTATTTCATATGCGATGACGATAAACAAGAGTAAGGGTCAATCACTTTCGAACATCGGCCTTGATTTGAAGAATTCCGTGTTCAATCATGGTCAGTTATATGTTTCTTTGTCACGTGTCACCCATTGTGATGACGATTCGAAATCGAACATGACCAATAATGTAATGTACAAAGAAGTATTCACTAACGTATAATATTAACGTTTATATATATAATGTGGATTCGATCTATAATTTATGTAGTGTGGATTTTTTAGCTATTTCTCTTCGTATCTATCTCTCTGTTTATTATATATTTTCACACAATGAATAATAATAAAAGTAATATTAATATAATTTTTATTTTTATATTTTAACTTTCTACCCGTATATCATACGGGTGTTAAAAAAACTAATTTAAATATAAAGTATTTTTTAGATATTATACTCAAATTATGAATTTGAAACCGAAGATTACTTGGAGATGGCCTTACTGCAAATTGTTAAGTTTGAAAGTTGTTGTATTTTATAAATGATTGTTAATACCGTCTTTTAATACTAGACAATTTTAGCTCATGGTTATAATGTTCATCCTAATATCAACTTAAGGTATGTGCAAATTCAAGGGTATGTATGAATGCGCTTATATTAAATTTAAAAATTGGCTTAAAACAAAATTACTGAATATCGATAATAAGCATAGAGGTGTTGAATTAACCGCCGGTTAATAATCGGTTGACCGGTTACGGTTAGCCGTTGACCGGCGGTCACGGTTAAAGCCGTAACCGTCAACTGGTCGTCGGCGGTTAGGTTACAGTTAGCAAAACCATTTAAAACCGGCGGTTTAACCGCCGCGGTTGATGGTCGTTGATAATCAATGGCTGAGATCAACTAGCCGTTGAAGATCAACGACTCAAATTCAAACAAAAGTAGCCGTTGGGCGGTTTAACTGTGGTTAACTGGTTTAACCGCGGTTAACCGGTTTAACCTCCGGTTACAACGACTACTTTTTTCAATTTTTTTTTGCAGATTTTAACACCTATAAATACCCCACTCTCCAACACCAATCCTCACACCAACTCATCTCTACTATTCTTCTTATTCTCTTATATTTTCAAGTTTAAAGTCAAGTTTCTAATTTGTGCAAGAAATAATATTAACAATAATATTCTTATTATTCCTTCCTAATCTCGTTTTACTTAATTCTCTTTTATAATATCACTATGGCAAGCTCTTCCCGTAATGTCAATACCATCACTCCAACCTCTTCTTGTCGAGGTCGAGGTCGAGGATCTCGACGACAATCTTCGGCCATTGCCGGAGATTATGTTTCCGATGAGATGACGGCGGGAAAAGTTGAGAACCTATATAACCAAATCAACTTCGACTCGGAAAATCAAACCAATTTTGAAGAAGATTTACCTAGCTCCGACGAAATCGAACCGTCGGCCTCCGTCAGTTTGGATGAAGATGAGGAGGGAGCGAATGATATGTCGCCGCCTAAATCGAAACCGAGGGAATTTGTTTCCCCCATCTTTTGGTTTCATTTCACAAAAAAGACGATCAACGGTGAATCTCGAGCGCAATGCAATTATTGCAATTCTCATTACGCCTTCGGTTCTAAAAATAATAGAGGCTACGGGTAGCTCAAATACCACATGGAGAAGAAGCATCCCGACAAGTATGGCGTGGAAAGCTCTCTAACACAACTAAACTTCTCATATTCATCTACCGCCGGTGTCGGGACCGGCGGCCAAGGTACGAGTTCTTCTAGTTTATTTCAATATACTGAAAGTGGTCATAGAAAGTTTCTTGCAAAATTTATTTCCGTTATGAGTCTTCCTTTTAATCATGCGCATAGTAATCATTATGAGAATTATACTAGGGGTGCATTTAATCTATCTAGCACTAGGATTTCACGAAATAAATTGACTCGCGATATTGAAAAAATGGCCGATGAGTATAAATTGAACTTGATTTTAATATTTGATAGTTTGCCTCATAGTGTCTCTATATGTGCGGGTATTTGGACGGATTCCTTTCATAATCATAATTATATGGGAATTACTTGCCATTGGATTGATAATTCTTGGACTTTACAAAAACTTTTAATTGCATATAGAAAGTTTGATAGTCAACATACGACGGTGAATATTTCGCGCAAAATATCCACTGTTTTGTCCGAGTATCATTTAACTAACAAAATTTTTTCAATTTCATTTTATAATGCCTCCGCTAATAGGACTAGTTTAGATTTGTTAAAAATTACTTGTCAACCCGCTATTGGCGACACATTTTTTCATGTTAGATGCAATTATCATATTTTGAATTTATGTATTCAAGATGGTTTAACTCTTTTTAAATGTAAAATTCAACCGATTAGGAGTGTTATATATTATTTATGTGGCCACGATTCGCTTCAAAAAAATGGCGAAGATTTTGCAAGGCCAATCAATTGCATCCAATTTTTTTTTCAAATGATGTGCCAAATCGTTGGAACTCTACTTATAAATTGCTTAATGATACTTATAAATATAGAGATCCATTGTGTTCATTTTTTAATAATGAAGATGTCGATTTCGCTTTGTTTCCGCATATGTGGGATGATTGTTATAATATGATGTCCCTTTTAAAAACTTTTAACGATGCCACCGTGGCTTTATCCGGTATTTATTATCCTACCTCCTCAATGTTTGTTGATCATTGTATTCAAATAGTACTTGTTAGTAATTCTTTACTCGATAACTCTGAATTATGTGAATGTATCGATAGTAAATGGGTCAGATATTTTCATTACATTCCCGAGGTTTTTTCGATTGCAAAAATTTTAGACTCGGATTTCGCATGGAGGGTTTACAAAATTTACTTAAAGTTTATTACGATACATTAGGAACTTTTTTAGAAGCTTCAAATCTTCCAATTCTTAACCCTCTTAGTGTTGCTCATGAAGCAAACCTATCTTTAGTTCAACTTTTTAAAGATTACAATGAATCTTCAAGTGATGATGTTAATGTGTCCTCTTCCTTTTCCCCCACCACTTCTAATACAAGACCCAACGACCCTCGAGGAGCTCTATTCCCATATATGAGGTTGATTGAAGATACTAAATGAAAACGGCAAAGGACTAGTGCTAGTCGGTCAATGGAATTAGACAGTTATTTAGGGCCTTTTGAACCGTTTTCGGTTCCAAAAAATCCCGATGGTATTACTAACGATCTTGTGCAGTTTTGGTCGAAAATGGCCAGTATTTTTTCCACACTCTCTAGGATTGCCAAGGAGGTTATTGTCATTCCTTTTCAACAGTTTCTGTTGAACAGGCCTTCAGCACGGGAGGCTATATATTAGATGAGCGTCGGTCTACTTTAACATCCAAAAATCTTGAAAATCAAATGTTGATGAACGATTGGGTGAAAGCCGAATCGCGAGAACAAGAAATGCAATTGGATGAAGGTGAAGAGAGCGACTATTACGATACCACTTAGGGAAGCAACGACAACAACGAATAGGTAAGTAGGTAAGTGATGTAAGTAAAAGAACTACGTGAACTTTGATTCCTTTTCGAGGATACGTAGACAGTTTAATTTTAATTTCTAATATTAGAATTAAATTCAAGTCCTTTTTTTTAACTTATTTTTTTCAAACAAAGAAGATTCGAACTACGTGGACTTTGATTCCTTTACAAGGATACTTAGGCAAGTTAATTCTAATTTAAAAGTTAAATTTTTAATTTTTAATATTAGAATTAAAATCAAGTCCTTTTAAAAAAAATAATTTTTTAAAACTTTTTATTTCAAAAAAATCTTATAATTTAATTTGTAATGTGAATTTGTTGTGTTATTTTGAAATAAATGTCATCATCTTATTAACTAGCACAATACCCGTGTGTAACACGGGTATTTATTATTATAATATTTAATATATATATATATATATATATATGGTGTAAGATTTTAATTTTTCAAGTATAAATCACAATATGATTTCAATTTAATTTTAGCGAAATCATAATTTATACTATTAAGTTTCACTCCATAATTCTGAAAAATGCATAGACGGTACAAAACAAATTAATTCAAGAAAATAACAACAGTCAGTGGTCATAAGAAATAAGAATATTTATTGCCAGATATTCTCAATATAAAAATGCATCAAAAAACTTATAGCAAGAGAAGGATTAAACATATTTTGAGTTCAAAATCCACCCTATATTACTATTTAAAAGTACAATTGTAATATCCTGCTTCCACTTCCCTCTCCGTTTGTTTTAATTTTTCCCTTTTTTTCCTCCTCTTTATTTTTATGTTGTCCCCTCTATTTCTTCTTCCTTTTTTTTCCCAATTTATTCGGTTTTACACATCTTTTCATTTTTTTTTCCTCTATCTCTTTTATAACTAAATTGAGTAATACTGGATATTAGTTGTTCACTCTCTTTAATTTCTTTTCGTGTTGAGTGTATATATTTATTATTAAATTTTTTCAGTTTCCTTACATCTTATTTGTATCCGCATTGAAAAGATTTACTTTCATTAATGTGTTATCTGAATATATAATTGACTCGAGTATTTGCGTCTGTATATATTATTAGTTTTTTTCAATTTCCTTACATTTTATTTGTATCCGC
>BMAC01000287.1:57871-80190 GCA_014905375.1 Phtheirospermum japonicum | reverse complement strand
ATTTAAATAAAAAATTAATTTTTTTCTTAATCAGTCCGCATTACATGATATAAATTAGAAAAATTGGTGCAAATAATTATTTAAATAAAAAATTAGTGTCAAATAATTATTTAAACACACAATATTAATACAAATTAATTGTTAATTTTTATAAGGTCTTGTAAACGAATAAAAAAAAAAGTTGAGGACAAATAAGAGATAGAGAGGAGAAAATAGTAAGAAAAAAATAATGGAAATAACACAGAAGAAAATCACAGTTGTTTGTTTAATTAGTAATATAAGGCGGATTTGGTTGTTTGTGAATATTAGAATTAAAATCAATTCATTTTAAATTTATTTGTTTCAAAATAAATAAAAACTTCTTACTTCAAAAATTCAAAATTTATTTATCTCATTCTAATTCCATTTAAGTTTCAATTATTCAATTTTTATTTAAATTTCTAAATTTAATTTTAAAAAAAATTATAAAAACCGGCGATTAATTGCTCAATTCGGTTAACCGATTTAACTGTAACTTTAACCGATTCTCAACCGATTAGATTACGATTAAGTCAAAATTGATTAAATTAACCGTTGGTTAATTAACTGGACGATTAACGCATCTAAATAAGCATGCGTAACATGTTGAAACACGTTTAACATCTTTCCTTTATTACCGTTCGATTACACCGCCTACCCTAGATCCATAGTGAACCACACATCGTTGACGCTTATCCAACCGTCGAAATATCCCACATCACTCATTCTCAGCCGTCCGATCACTTCACACTCTCTATAAATAGTCCTTATCGCTCCTCGTTTAGTGTGCCTTTTGTCAGATATACAATTGGTTTCTTATCTCTCTGTGTTCAACCAAAAAAACTTCCCATCAAACTCCTCCTTTGTTCGTTGTCCGCGGAGACTTGGCCTGGCGTCGGATTTGCTGAGCATCCGGTGGATCTGCTTATTGTTTTCAGTAGGTCGATGCAGGTATCTCCTTGATATGATCTTATTACATGCAGCTTTTGGTTAATTGTGTTCGATCATAAAATATCTTAAATAACAATTATGTATACCCATCCAACACATTAAGAACTCCTTTAGTCCTTTATATCTTTTTAGTATGTTTGTACTATGATTACTCATGATTCTGAATCCTGATATTCAAAATTCCTATTCGGAATTCTGAATAGAACTTTGTGAATAGTAAGACTTATTGTTTATCGATTGATTAAAAATCCTATCATTTACTTTATAGGGTACATGTCCAAAAAGTTACATGTATTATTATATTTTATTAATAGTATTTAATTATTTAAATATAATAAATATAGGATAAAAGAGAGAAGTGTGTGAGTAGGATAATATATGATATTAGTTAGGTGTAATAAGTTGTTGATTGGTATTGAAAGTTTGAGTCATAGCACATACAAGAGGTATTGAGATTCTGAATCCCGAATTAAGAAGTATTTTGAGTTCTAGAACAGACCAACAAAAGATTAATATTAGGTTATTCGAGAGTTTTTATTGGAATTTACAATTCTTGTAACTAAGTCTAACATTAGACATGACCATATAAAAATGATAATTTTTGTAATTATATTAGTATGAATACTTATTAATAAATTATGAATTTATCGATTATTTAATATCTCGTCCCGTCTGTGTGATCTTGATTTGTCTGTTTCCTTTCCCATCTTGATTTGTTGATTTCCTTTGCGATCTTGAATTTTGTTTCTTTCTTCCACAGATTGATCTGTTGTTGACTCCTATTACCTTTTGTTGCTTTTTCTTTGTTTCCAATTTCCAGTTGTTGAGTCTTACGTCCTTGCATGAACTGGTCTCTACCTGCTTCAAAAGATACATCTGCTGCTGAGTATTGCGTTTGCAAAATATTATGCAAGTAAAGAATAGAGAAGTGAGTTTAGGCGAATGACACTGTCGACCTTTGCCATGATGGGTGCGCTCGCATGGCAGGTCACCACTTAATAAAGTTTTTGTTTTTTGTGTTTCGAGGAGAGATGGCACAGGGTTTTGCCTGGCTCTCTCCTTGTGTGTGTGGTTCTCTCTCTCTTTCTCTCTCACTCTCTCCTTGCACACACACTGTTACATTCAGTACATTACTCAGCATCCATCACGGGTTCAAAATTCCCTAATTACTTAACTGAGGAATCATACACGACCCAAGCATATGGGTAAGTCAATTTCAAGGTACAAATTGAAACACGCTATTTTAAATTAGTTTGATTAAATCTTGGAGACTGTTAAGTTGAAACTTAAATTCCAACTTCAAATTGATATATGACTCAGATAGAATTTCCATATTAGCACTCCACATCCTTCTTCTCAATGAAGGATTAAATGTCTTATAAGACTATGGTGCGTTTATTAGATTGTTATGTTATAAATTTTAAATTCCCTGGGTGCACAATTTCCATAAAATTTTGACATTTTGGGTTTACTAGACATTTAGACTATAAAGTCTTCAAATTTCTGTTTATATATGTATTGATACCACATATCTACTATATTAATATTAGATGGCAGAGATTGCTGGGATTTATATTTCTTACATGGAACATGATCTTGTGCCAAAATTGGACAATTTACACATTTCAATAAGTGGTTCTGTCATTGATTCTACTATTGGTATTGGTTTTGGAGTTGTTTTCCGGTATACATATTATGGAGTTTGTACCACTGCTGAAGTTGTGGTGGACGAGCTAATACCATTTGTGTAATGTAGTTGGATTCAAGGCATGTTTGTAGTAGGCAGGCAATCCGATTGTGGCGAATCGCTAGAGCTGTGAGCTGGGAGGTTCTATGCCAGATGGAAATGTATGTTTGTTTAGACTTTGTGAAAAATGTTGAGGTGAGCTGAGGCGAATGAATGATTGATACTGTTACTGATGTCATCAACGACCTTTGCCATGATGGGTGCGCTCGCATGGCAGGTCACCACTTAATAAAATTTCTTCTTGTGTGTTTCGAGGGGAGATGGTACGGGGATTCGCCCGACTCTCCTCTCTTCTGTGTCGTTTTCTCTCTCCATCTCTATTGTTTCTTGGCATCACACTCAGTTCATGATTCAACAACCTATCAAAGTCAACTATCAAATTGGGGTTGCCCGATCTAAAACCCTTGGCCAGCAAATGGTCAAAACAACACTAATCACTTTGCAAGAAAAGTCACTGAAGAACCATAAACAATGCAAGAAAATCGACTTCATCCGAGGTACAATTTTGACACTCGTTTTTTAAATTTGTTGTGTTGAATCTCGAGATTGTTAAGTGAAAATTTAAATACCAACTTCAGTTTGATTTTTTTTTTCCAGATAGGATGCATCTGCTTGAGCAGTTTCATAGAAGTTTCACGTGTTTATTAGATTGTTAAGTCGAAAATTTCAATTTCAACATCTAAATTGATTTAATTTCTCTGCATGAGATATAAACTTCAGAAAATTTTAATAGTTGGCGTTTTTATCATTCTTGCATATGCCAAATCGTAACAATTATAAGGGCTTTGCAAGAATTTATCATCTTGAACCAGAAAATCTTTGATATCCACTTATCAATAGTAGCGGCTGTCATTGTTAAATTATCTACTATTGATATTGATTCTGGAAACCATATCAGTAATGTCTTTTGCGTAAGGACTTGTATGAATAAGATGGACAAATCTGATTTTGGGGAGCTGGAGGTTCGATTTTGCTGCTACGCGTTGGCAGGTTGCCGATTGTTGTGATGAATGAGGAACATCCTGATTGTTTCTTCAGCAGGTGTAAAGTTTGACATGTAACTGGAATGGGCATAATCATTTTGTGCGATGTTTAGACCTTTTTAAAAAAAAAAAGAAATAGTGAAAGGTTTTCTCAGTTTGCATTTATTTTTCTCTTAATGCTCGTAGCTGTTGTCTGGGGTTTAAAACAACCAGATGTTGTGAGTTTGTTATCCGTGGTTGCAGTTTCGGTTTTTTGTTATTATCTTGAGCTGTTAAGCAGTATCTTTAAGGATGTTGCTTGCTGGATTGATGCGTATGCTCTATGGAACAGGTACATATTGGTGCTCGAATGATTTAGGAACTGTTTAAAACCTCTTTTTCTGTAAATTGGCGTTAATATAACAGGAGATAATGTTTACAAAAAAGGTTCATTACATGTATGGTTAAACACGAGATGAATTGTGGGAGGTTTTATGAAACGTTCTGTAAAAAATTTGCCAGAAATTTTTGTCCACTACGCACCCCTGTTTATTTTTAAATTACTTTTTCAAGAGTGTTTGCATTGTCTCATTATCACTTTTTTTTTCAAACACTATTCTTTCTACATCCTAATCATTAATTATATTGAATCTCCATCTCACTATAAAAAACAATTACATAATCCTTCAATTGTATGTTCTCATGTCGTTCATATGTATTAGTTTTGTGTGTTATCATTAGACATTCAAGATCTTTTTTTTCTTTTCTTTGAAACTTCATTTCTTTGCATTCCTTTTATTCGAAATTAGAGTTTAATGAGTTTTGGGGTCGAGTAGAGTCGAGCTGATTGTAGGAATGTTCAAGCTTGTTTGAAATATGACCGATCTTAAAAATTGTATTGTGTTTGTGCTAGGATAGCTTGAATAGTTTTGGTATTATATATTTTATCACTTAATTCTTTTTTTTTTCTTTTTTTTAACAAATCGAGGCTTGTATGTTGCATTATATTTCTGAATTACGGCATAACCTTCTACCTTCATAATGTCCATACTCGTAATGGAAGGTAATGAATAGCAAAGTGGGCTTTTGCAATTTGTGATTGGAGAAAATTGTGTTGGTATCTGTTGGGTGGCTAATGGGTTCTTTATGGTTCTTTAGTAAACTGAAATATTAGTTACTCTYGTTGTTTCTGGGTATGATATGATGGTTCCATAGCTCAAGTATGGAAGAGCGCTCAATAGCCATCGCGCGTTGAGAGGATGGTGGTTCGACTCCACCTGGTTCCGCCTCGGGCATTTTAACATGAACAACAAGTATCTTCTTACACTACTTATTTTAATTGTTAAATTAGAAGGTCTATGGTTTTAAAAATAAAGACTAGATTTGTGATGTTGTTAATCAATGTTAACAACACTGGTTAACAACATCAACTAAATAACACCAGGTTATGCAGCGGATATTTAAAAAGAGAACACGATTAAACAAAATCAGTTCACAAGTAAATACTTGTGAACTTGGGTGTACAAACCCGTAAACTATATTACTTTCGATTCACGTTCAATACACAATTATAAAGTAATATATGAAAACTAAATATCAAGAAACTTGATACTAAATACTTGTTGCCGGAATGGCAAGATCTTCTTCGTCGGTTACGCAACTTCAAAGATCTTGTTTATCACGATCGTTGGCTCCAAGTAGTATGTCGTGTTCTTCCTTCCTTGAGCGTCTTCTTGCGTCGTGCGTCTTGCGTTCTTCTCCTCAAGAAATTCGTGCGTCAATCTCTAATCAAAACCGTGAATCAAGAGTAGGATTACTTGTGTCTTAAATAGACAATTAAGAATCCTAAACTTGGTAAAATCCTAAAAACAAATCCTAAACACAATRTAGGAATAATTAAAGTCTTGTGCATAAATTAGGAAACATAAAATTGTCCTAAATCTAGTTTCCTAATTTATTTTGTGCTCAAGAAAGGCAAATAACAAAATAGGAATTATTGCCAAGAATAAATTCCTCAACAATCTCCCCCCTTTTGCCTTTCTGGACAAAACACTAAGACGCAAACACAAATGAAAATATTAACTCCCCCTAAGAAAGCTCCCCCTTAATAAAGCACCCAATGTTGTTAACATCAGTATTGTTTAAACAAAACAGTTTTCTCAAATCAAACAAAGTAAAGGAACTCAATGACTTCGAATCCTCTTCGACCGTCGAGGAGATGTCGAAGTTCCTTCACCATCCTTCTTCCTCTTCTTCTCCTTCAGCTTCAGCYTTTTCTTCAAGGCCTTGTTGCGCGCCCGTATTCGCTTACGCCTCCTCTCTTGAGCAAGGCTCGCCAAGGCTTCGGCGGCAACAGCATCATCAGCAGCATCGTCAGTGGCAGCAGCAGTCTCAGTTCCGGCAACATCAGCAACCTCCTCATCCTCTCCAGCAACACTCTCTCCCCCTACGTTCGCGTCACTCTCTCCCCCTTTTTGACCAGAAAGGGAAAATGCCTCCAACAGCGAGCAACGAAGCGCCTGCAGCCTAGAAATCTGCACATCTATGGAGGCAACATGCGCACGCAGGAGCTGCGCAGAAATTCGAACCATGTTGGGATCATCCTTCTCAACATCACTAGCAACATCGGCAGGAGCAGGAGCTTGCCACGGCAAATCGAGCACCCTCGCGCCAGTAGTGTGTTGGCCCCTAAAAGCGAACCAATCCGCATCACCCGTGAGCACATCATCTGGGTGAAGCGTCAGACCCTGGCTCTTCAGTAGCCTGAAAATAAGAGAAAAAAAGCACAACGAGGCAGCCGACCTAGATGTGGCAAACTTAGTTACGATATAAAAAATATGGTGGCCGAAACTAAACTGAACTCCCTTCCCAAGCTTGAACAAAAACTGGGCCTGAGGCCGAGTAACAACTGTAGTATTCCTGGAAGGAACCCAATTGCAAAGTGCCACCTTATGCATAATAAAATACAGAGAAGAAAGCCTAGTGCTAGGTAGCTGCTCAAACCATGAATGGACCATCCCACCCGACAAAAAAGATACAACCTCATCCATGTCATCCACAGAGAAATTACCCCGGTGCGCCGTGGTGCCAAACAAATCATCAATAAGGTCAGGGGTAAAGGCAAACACCTTGCCTCTCAGAAAAACCTTCCCATAGTTCACAGAACTTAAATCGGCAATTGATGGCAACATGTTGGCATAAAACTCAAGAACAATATCCCTAACAAATGGAATTGCGGTGGAGACCGGGAAAACATACCATGAAAACGGAGATACGCTATCAGATTGTAGCGTTCAAACAGGTCAAGCGACACCTTTCTCTCAGCGATCAGATGTCTAGTCTGATAAACATCAAACAGCTCAGCAGCTTCAGCAGTTAAAAACTTCTCGGAGAAGGGCTCCATGTCCTCAATTTCTGGACTAGGAATATTAGTGCCAGCYGAGGATTGGGAATGATCACAAGKAGCTGYGGAGGACGGRGCGGGAGAATGCGATGGAACAGGAGCAGACGCAGCGCGGGCGGACGAGACAGACTGAGAGCGACTCAATGTTGGTAAGGGACTACCAACATGACTACCAACATCGTCCTTGGCAGCTGTCTTCTTTTTTTTCTTGTTCTTTTTGAAAGCAGCAAAAATCTCTTGCAACGGCACATCCATCGAAGAGTAAGGGGAATGTTCAAAAAGGCCCGTATCAAACTCAGGCGAAGCAGCAGGAGCCGGAGACGGCGGGGGAACCTCAGCAGCAGGCGACTTGGCGGAACTAGTAACTTCGCCAGTTATAAAATCCAGCACAGTATACGGAGGCGAAGAATACTCCGTAGCAGATGATTTGGGAGAGACCTTAACATTCGCCTGGCTCGGAGAAACATCTTCCTTTTTCTGGCCGGGTCTCCTGTCGGCTTTTCGTACGAGCTGCTTCCGGCGAGTAAACCTCTTCTTCTCCGGCAAACTGGGAGCAGACGCAGACGACGGCTCAACTCCGGCAATCGGAGCAGAAGGCTCAAAGTCATGATCATCGGGATCAGACTCAATGACAACATTTTCCTGGAGATTCATGTGTTCTATTGGCACGTGGCGACGCGGACCAACCTTGCCTTTTGGGACCGCGGGCGGCACGACGCCGGGCGGTATGTTGCGCAGACGCCTGGACCGCTTTAGGGTAGGATTGCCGACGAGGCCAAAGGTCCCCGCGACAAAAGCTAAGTCGGGGGGATTATCGACATGAATCTCGTTGTCGGGCTGTCCAGGGAACACCTGAATGACCAGCGTAGCATCAATCGGCGAAGGAACAGGTACGACGGCGAGAGAATCTGGTGCATGCAAAACAGGCGGCGATGTTGATAGCGGTGGGCTAGAAGAGCTACCACCACCAGTTTCTTCACGGATATCCAGGCCGCCTATCTTTGGATATGGCAACGGTATCTGGTCGCCGGAGCGGCGAACCTCCTCTGGCAACTCAGGGACTGTCGGCGGTGGAGAGTTAGACATCCTGCAAAATTTCACAGCAACAAAGAACTAAGAGCAGAAATTTGATAGTATTGGGGAGGAGAAGGGAGTCTGAGAGTTGTAATTGAAGAAGGGTTTGGGGGTTGTGATCAAACGGTAAAAAAAATATCAGCTTTTGAAGCCCCCAAAAAGTGACTGTTGAAGGAGGTGAGAGAAGGAGTAAAAATAAAAGGAAAAATCCCTAAAAATCTCACCGGCCGATTTTAGGAGAAAATACGATTTTAATTTCCTTTTTTTGTTTAAAGTACGACTCTTCCCCAAAATAGGTACCACACAAACTGCCTAACTCACTTTACCTATTATTCCTCCTTTTTTTTATTTAAAAATTGTATAACTTAATCTCACAAAATAGGCCGAAAAAAAAGATACAAAGCTGAATTTTGTGAACCATCAGCACAGTATTACATATCTTGTGCAATGTTATAGTACACTCACCAAATTCACCTCGTTATTACCTGTCCAGCCATCCGATTATAACTCCACTGAAACACTTCATTAGCTCAATTCAAAACAAAATTAAGAGAATTCATGTAAGACAAAAACACAAGAAACATAACGCACAGTAAGACGTCATCTTCACAAAGTATGAATGTCCTACAGGGTGCCTAAAAAACATGACCTAAAAGGTTAAAATAGAACACATAATGATTTCAGCCTTTTGATCCAATGTTGCTTTTTATTACTAACAACATTAGAAACCAACATTACCTTAGGTGAAGTCAATGGAAACTTACCCCTTAATCCAACATGGCCTCGGGTTGCCTTGAGCATCCATAGCACCTAAAAAATAAGGATCAATACTTAAGAGATTAAGTAACCCGCTCTAGATGCCAATTGTTAAATTAGAAGGTCTATGATTTTAAAAATAAGGACTAGATTTGTGATATTGTTAATCAATGTTAACAACACTAGTTAACAACATCAACTAAATAACACCAGGTTATGCAGCGGATATTTAAAAAGAGAACACGATTAAACAAAATCAGTTCATAAGTAAATACTTGWGAACTTGGGTGTACAAACCCGTAAACTATATTACTTTCGAATCACGTTCAATACACAATTATAAAGTAATATATGAAAACTAAATATCAAGAAACTTGATACTAAATACTTGTTGCCGGAATGGCAAGATCTTCTTCGTCGGTTACGCAACTTCAAAGATCTTGTTTATCACGATCGTTGGCTCCAAGTAGTATYTCGTGTTCTTCCTTCCTTGAGCGTCTTCTTGCGTCGTGCGTCTTGCGTTCTTCTCCTCAAGAAATTCGTGCGTCAATCTCTAATCAAAACCGTGAATCAAGAGTAGGGTTACTTATGTCTTAAATAGACAACTAAGAATCCTAAACTTGGTAAAATCTTAAAAACAAATCCTAAACACAATTTAGGAATAATTAAAGTCTTGTGCATAAACTAGGAAACATAAAATTGTCCTAAATCTAGTTCCCTAATTTATTTTGTGCTCAAGAAAGACAAATAACAAAATAAGAATTATTACCAAGAATAAATTTCTCAACATTAATAATCTCACATCAATATCTAATTAAAATAACTCCCACCGTAATATATCAAAATTCTGTTTCTGATGTCTATTTAAAAATAAAATAAAAATACATAACAAGAGATAATTTAAAATTTTCACTTCATTGCTCATACAACCATCCGGCTAACGAGAAATGCATTATTTATTTATTTTTTTGGTAATTTTGTAGATTTATTAAATATCAATACTTGATTTTTTTTTGTTTGTGTATTTAACGATAAACTTTATTGAGTACACCTGGTATAAAAATGAATACATGATAGATCAGGCTTGCCTAAAACAAATTCGCTGGTTTTCATTACTGTTGGTTCCTAATTTTGATTTATTAAAAATTAAGATCAGGCTTCCCTAAAAGAATTTCGGTGATTCTCATTAGTGTTGGTTCCTAATTTTGTTTTATTGAAAATTAAGAACATCGTTGCGTGTACTTTGTTCTGTCATTTCTATACACAACTTAGGACTAGAAATTTAATTAAAAGAGTGCAAAAATAATAATATGAAGGAGAAGGGAGAAAGTTATGAATTGATTGTATGAGACTTATCAGACTACATTTAATCAAATTTAATTATCTACCACCCAACACCGACCCAACTAACCCCGCCACCTTAAATACTAAATCTAAAACAAGAGAAAATGAAGATACTATTTATTTTTCAATTTTAATTCAATCAACCCACCCCATTTGTGTCTCCCTCCCTTCCACAACAGCAGCTGGCCACCACAGACCGCCACTAGACATCGTTGATCAATGGCAGAATTAAGTTTTTTACATATCATTTTAATTTTCTTGACTCCGTCGTTAATGATTCAAAAATGGTTTTACGATTTAATTATTCGATTATCGTAGATTTGAAATTAAAATTTACAAATTGTCAACTTTGATCTTCGATTTACCGGACAAATTTTAGATCGGCAGCCACCTTTCAACTCCTCTCATAGCAATCTACAATATCTAAGTTCGTGTTTTCAATCCAAGCCCAAAATCTGCATCGACGATGGTTTTTTTCCCCCCTCCTGTCTGCTCTTTCTATCTTTAATGTGAAATTGGCAATTTGCTGATATGTATATCATAGACTTGTTATTATTGGTGGGTCAATTTTTAATTTTATGCATGTATATGAAATGATCAGAAACACAAACCAAAAAAGTTGCATTGTATATTTTTTTTGGTAGATTCTGCAATTTCATGTATTACATTTACTAGTAAAAACCCGATTACAAATAGAATTAGCCTTGTACATTTAGCCTTCGTTAACTACTCTACTATCGGACCAAGTAAAATAGCATGGAACAATGAAACTCAAATGCGTCAGACCCCGTGAAATCTTATTGCAAACTCTACGTTGAATTAATAATAATATTCAACAATTTCTTTGTGTTATTGATTTATTTATGGTTGAAGAATCTGTTGAACTTTTCAGATTTATAAATTATAATGAGTTAAATATTTTAAATAAGAGATTATTTTATATAAGTCAAACACTTCTTAGAAATATATTAGTTTAACGCCCGTGTATTACACGTGATTTATTAAAATAATAAATAAAAATATATTTTTGATAATTACAAATATCAAATCTAAAAAAAAAAAAATCATCAAAGGACGTATTCTAACCATGCCTTGTACACTTCTAATCTATTTACTAATTATTATAATTATTAAGTAATTTTTTATTTTAATATTTTTTAATTCGTTAATAACTTTATTTACACAATTAAAAAATTTAAAAGATTTCACATTCTAAACCCGTGTCTATTTTATATTTTAATATTCAGATCAAAATTTAATAATTATTAGTTACGTACTTTGAAAAACTCAAAAGATGACACACTCTCAACACGTGTCACATTGTACTGATGTATAATTAATATTAAATAATTAATAATAATTATTATATAATATTATATTTTGTGTTTAGATCATGACTAATGTTAAGTTAAATATTCATATTATTGGAAATAACTCTTAATTTACATGTATAGAATAATATATTATAATAAATTTGTTGTAATAAGTAATAATTTCTAAATATGGAACTTCTAATATATTATAACAATTACGTATGTTTATATTCCTAAAATTATAGAAGTTTTAATATATTATAATAAAATTGTAATATAATAATTATTTCTAAAAATATGTAATTCCTAAAAATATAGAACTTATAATATATTATATTAGAATTCCTAAACTCTTATAATTAGGAATAGGGGTGAGCAAAAAATCGAAAACCCAAAATAACCGACCGAAACGAACCAAAATTTTCGATTCGATTTTATGTAAATTCGGTTCGGTTTTCGATTTGAGAATTTTAAAAAATCGGTTATTTCGATTCGGTTTTATAAATAAATTTCGATCCGGTTTTAAACGAAATATAATTAAAAAATTAAAAAAATAGTTTTTATATTACTTATCATTATTTTTTATTAATTCGTTTCGATTAATTTGGTTTTAAACATATATCAGGTTTAGTTCGGTTTGCAATTTTATAAATATTTTGATTTTCAATTTTTTCGGTTTTAGACTTAATTTTGGTATTGTTCGGTTTGAAATTGCATGAAAATTTTGGTTTCGGTTCGATTTTCGACCGAACCGACCGAATGCTCACCCCTAATTAGGAATAATTTTGGTAAGCTTCCGAACCACCAAAATTCGCCAAGCAAGCGTCTGAACCATCAGAAAATTACACGTCATTCCGAAACTTTCTAAGCCGACACATAAGATTGAAATTTTTTCCTTTAATATATAGGTGAGATTTGTGTATGTATTCAAATCAACTCCAAAATCAATCAGTTAGATGCTTGTGAATTCCATGAAATATCCTCATATAGTGTTATCTTTGATTCTATAAAGGTAGCCGATATTGGGTGTCAGGGAAACTTTTCTATGATACTTTTATTTTTGTGATACTATTAGTTAAATTTGTGATACTTTAAAGTGAATTTGTGATACTTTAAAAATAAATATATTGTTAAAATACCAACACACATATTTAAAGTATCACAATTCACAAGTCTTTAATTTTTTATTTCTATTTTATATCATTTTTTTTATAGAAGGTAGTTAATGTGTCACAAAATATTGGCAAAGTATACAGAATATAGTTAAAATATCATAAGTTGTTAATATGTGATTTTTATTTTCTCATCTTTATATTTTTAACTCATCATGTTTTAGTATCACAAAAAATTATTAAAATATCACAAAGTATAGTTAAAGTATCATAAGGCTTTTATATCTATTTTTAAATTAAAGTAAAGTTAACTAATATTCTTAACTCAAGATATTTAAGTATCAAAAAATATTGTTAAAGTATCATAAAAGACTGATAAAATATCACAAGTTTTTTATACCGAATTTAAATGAAAGTATAGTTAAGTAATATTTTTAACCTAAGATATTTAAGTATCACAAAATATTATTAAAGTATTACAAATCATAGTTAAAGTATCACAAATAGTCTCTTAAATCAAGCACTTTCATACTTTATTTGCAAATATTATAAACTTCTTATTGTCATCTATTTCCATATTATTTGCAATAAAATTACTTATTTCATGTAAAGTCATAGAAAAATATCACAACTTCAATCAAAAGTATCACATGTATATTTTATTTTTTCACAACTTATAATTTTTTTTTTACTGTATGCAGTTAAAGTATCACAAAATGATGTTAAATTATCACAAAATATAGTTAATGTATTACAAATTTCTATTGTATATGGTTTCTACTTTTTACATGTATGTTTTTTTTATTTTACAATAGTTAGTTAAAGTGTCGAAAAAAAGTTATAGTATCACAAAATATAATTAAAATCTCACAAGACATAGTTTAGGTATCACATGTTTTTATTATTTTATAATTTTTGTCTTAAATGTAATTTGAAACTAAAAATCAAATTAGTCACAGAGGTTGTTTAACAGTTAAACTCACAAACCCCAATCACATTCTAAACTACATAAACAAACTCTTGCCAATAGTTGGTAAATATCTTGCTTATAAAAATAAATAGTTCTAAAACCCAACAAAACAAACTAGTATTACAAAGTGTTTTTAGAGTATTACAAAATATAACTATAGTATTACAAAATACAGTTTGTCCTCTATTCATCGCCGCCAAACCGAATCACCATCACTAGACCTTTTTCCATCATGAGACTAATAAGCCTTAACGATACAAACTAGTACACAACACATACAAAATGAAAGAGGCCCACAACGAGTCGAGCGGGGACGGCTGCTTCGAGTCGAGTCGAAGCCACGACTTGCTGCTGCCACTCCAGTGCACATGCTCACTGGACCAACATGAAGGTCTTCATAGCCTCCGAGAAGTTGGCATAATCTTTCTAATTGATCCATTGCAATACAGAGTTCATCGGTCTGCAGAAGATTTAGTGAAGAAATTAGAAGCACACATTTGGGATTCCAACTGCAAATATACAACAAAACGCAAACACTCAATCAGGAAAATCAATAAAAAATGCAGTTTCAGAATTCCCATTAATTATTAAACCAACTTAAAAAGAAATGATTGTTACCTTATTTTTGACGGACTTTTTATTCTCGGATAAAATCAACTCAATGTGACACGGGGAGGATATTATCTCTCACCGATTGGTACATGATGTGTATCAGATGCACCGTCTTCTTCATTTAAGAAAAATCAAATGTCAGAAATATCATTAAAAAAAGTATCAGAAATACTTAGTAAATGTATCACACATACAAGTAAATGTATCACATAATAACAATGTGTTATACTAATATCATATACAAATACTAAATAGAAAAGTATCCCAAATGCCAGAAAAAATAACAAATTCAAATTAAGGTATCACATCATAACAATTTGCTGCAAATCATTTTGTCCGGCAAAATATTTACAAATTTAATTTATCACAATTGGAGTTTAATGTATCACATAAACTAGTAAAAATATCACAAATACTAGTAAATGTATCACAACATAACAATTAATTATACCTGCTTTTATATAGCCATTAAATTAGGAACTGTAAATAGAACTACACATCATACTGTTTTGCATGTAATTGTGGTGTTTTTCTCGTGCTTTTAGTTAGGGTTTAGTGTCGTTTCTAGTAGTTTTAAGTCGAGTTTCATTAGGGTTTTAGGTTGTTTTCTTGTTTTAATTTTTTGAGCTTTATTTATCCGATGTTGGTGATGTTTGTGCAGTTCTTGGGTTTTTAAGTTCAAAATTCTTGTTTCGTAGGTGGCTTACTGAATTAGATTTGCACCAAGACGTGACGGCATACGCCTAGGTTCGAGCCAAGGCATTGAGACCCAAAATCCGTGCCAAAATGAGAAAACCGAGTGAAAGACATCCCAAATTGACTGCAAGGCCAGTCGATCGACTGAAAAGGGGTCCGAATTGACTGCTCGACAGAGGCTAACCCGATCGATAGAAGAGCAGTTGATTGACTGCTTACCTGTCGATCGGCTGCAAGGCCAGTCAATCGACCGAGACAATCCCCAGATCGACTGCTCAACTGAGGCTGAATCACTTGGAAGCAGGGCAGTCGATCGACCTCAATGCAGCCCGATCGATTGCCTCGCTGGGATTTTCAGGATTTTAGGCGTTTTTGATGATTTTGCCTCTACAAGCAACTCTATAAACCCCACACCTTGCCCCAAAGAAGTATCCCCATTCTCACAACCCTTGCATGGGTTTGGGATTTATTTTCGCTGTTTAGTTCTTAGATTTAATTTCAAACTTTTCCTTGGGTTTGTAAGCTCAAGAAGAATTCAAGTCATCACTTGGATTTTAATATGGATTGCAATTTCATTCAAGTTTTTGTTTCTTGTTCTTAATTCAAGTAAGTTTTTGCTTAACTTCTTTCACTGTTCTTCAATTTCAAGCTTGTTCTTCAATTTATGCATTTTGCCTTAGCTCTTAGATTTATTGTTAGATTTTGTGATTTGGCTATGGAATCTAGGTGAGTGACACACAAAGATCATAGATCGGGCCCTTGATCATTTATTTTGAGTATTTCATATGATTTATTTAGGTTTTTATTTTCATGCATAGTTTTATGTTGAGTCCTAGATCTACTATTCGTTTCTAGTTATTTCTCGTAAATTTTTTAACTTTCACGTCAACTTTTATTGCTCTTTCTAGTGGTGCTTTCAATTTTTGTTAATTTGCATTTTTGAAATTTCATGATCATGCATGGATAGTAGTACTTTAGGCTTTCATGCTTGTACCTTGTTGTTTCCTTACTTTTATTTGCCTATCTTCTTTATTGCTTGCAATTCCATTGGGCATACGAAAAATGCTAGCAACCGCATGCAACAAGATCCTAATTATGACTATTCAAATGCGGTTGTTACTCCTCACATAGGCCCGTCTCGTATGCTTATCCAGGTGAGTGCTCCTACCCCATCTCCTGATCCGAATCTCGTGGTCATTATGCAACAAATGCAATCTTCTTCCGTTACGTTGTCCTCGTTTGATGCTACGTTCAATACTTTTGAGACTATGACCGATGGGATAAACACTAACATGGGGCAACTAGCAAGCGATGACACTATGATAAATCAAGCGAATAAGGAAGAAAAATTGCCAAGCCAACCTTCGCATCCTCTTGCGGTCACGGTCCTTGGAAGTGGTTCCCGTCGTCCGACGAGGAAGTGGTTTCTATTCCGAGTGTTCTTACTTCTCTTGATTCCACCCCTGTGGGCCCCATATTGGAAAAGGAACTTCCCGATGGCCTACACAAATCCTTGAACCCATACAAGGCACCAACCTGAAGCTGTTGCCACTTCTGTCTACCTTTTGAATCGCCTTCCTGACCGCACGTCGTTAAGCGTCAAATTCAATATTTACTTTCCTCAACTTTTCTCCACTAACTAGTAGTAGCGATAAGTAAGGGTCGAACCCACGAGGAGTGTGGTTAGATTGTGATGATTCGTATTTTATTTAAATAAGTAATTGGGGGTAGGAATTATGAATTAAATTAACTATTAGAATAAACAAGCAATTAAACTAGCAAGAAAATAATTAACGAAGAATTCAATAATAATAAAGGTCTAGTTCTAGTTCAGTTTACACCCTCGATTCACTCGTTTAACCAATCACAATATCATAATCCATTCATCATATACGACTAAAAACCCTAAGTAGCAATAAGCTCTGCTACTCGAATTTACCCTTACAGTGTACTCAATTAAAATAAGCTCTTTAATTGATTCTAATTATTGAATAACCTAGAATAAGCTCTCTAGGTTCAACCTAACAACAACATTAACAATTAGGCAAATAGATTAATCTAGGCAACAAACGCATAAGCTCGGTTCATTCAACCTATGTTGTGTTGTCCCTAACGATTCGCAATCATTAGTTGCTTCAGAGAAATAGTAATTACGACAATTACACGGGAAGCAATCCTATTTCTAGCAATAGATAACCAATCCCTGATCTAGGCGATCAAGCAAAATTAAGAATTAAGTAATCATAAATTAAAAATAGAACAACACAAACAATCGCATATGACGAACAAAAAATAATATTGCATAAATCAATTAAACATAGTTTCACGAGGGTTTCAACATCCCTAAAACTAGATAATAAGTTTACTCACTCATGGAGTTAAGAAAATAAAAGAAAAGGTTCAGAATAACAAACATAATCCTTGATAAAATAGGAGAGACGATGTGTTGAACTTGAATCTTGCGTCTTGGAACGTCAATCTTCAAGTTCTCTCCCGTATGGATGATTTGGGACGAATTGGAACCTCTCTGGACCTCCTTAGAACCCTAGGATATGTTGTATTATGTCCCTGGGACGAAATAGTGTTGGGGTTTATATAGAATTCCTATTTCTTTCTGCCCAAGATTCTTCCTAAAATAACTCGGCCGAGTCGGCGTCGACGGAGCGTCGACTGATGCGAACCAGCCCTCGGCGTCGACGCGCATCACCCGCCTGTGTCGTCCTACATGGGCGTCGACTGACGCCCTTCCCATCGATGCTTCAGAACATGAGCGTCGACTGACGCCCTTTCAATCAACGCTTCAGAGCATGAGTGTCGACATTGCGTCGACTGACGCCCTTCCAATCGACGCTTCAGAGCATGAACGTCGACATTGCGTCGACTGACGCCCTTCCAATCGATGCTTCAGGGCATGAGCGTCGACTGACACGAGCCAGCCTTCGGCGTCACACCGCACATCGCGTCGAATGACGCGATCCATCCTCGCATCGACGCGTCATCGACGCAACATCCTGATTCTTGATTTTTCTCTCGTCGATTCGTCAATCCTCATTTCTCTACTTCCTTGTGAGACATCCCTCGATAAATATAGCACCAAATACTGCAAAATAGAGAAGAAATATACGATTGGTGCTTGATTGCTCATAATAACAATTATGCGAGAAATAAGCATATATGATAATATTAAGCACATAAAATCACCGGAATTAAATCGTCAATTAGCATGTAATTTCTCGCTTATCGAATCCCCCAGACTTAAACCTTGCTTGTCCTCAAGCAATATGAAGAATTAAAGCATAGGACGAACATGATATAAGTAACTCACTCAAATTAGCCAAGTGAATTTATACGGACTCTAGACACCACTATATTTTTAGAAATCTTAGACGTTTCATGTATTGGCCTAGGTGATCTCAGTAGCTTGGCAACCCCTTTTTATACACGTCACGTCAATGCACTATGGTGCCCCCTCGCAACTCAATGGTTTGGCTCTATCCATCGTTGGAATTGATCAAATATCTCGTCCTCTCCCATTTATTTATTTTTTATTTTTTTCAATTGAGGCCCGCAGCTCCGCACTACCGTCCTTGACTTCATAATGATGATAAGGCGCTGGATAGGAGGATTGTCTTGATTGGGTGTTTGATTTGTTGAGTTCACCTCCGCCATGTTTTGAGAATTTGATAGTGTGATGCGCCTTTTGAGCACGTGCATGAATTGTTGAGCTACTAGCATCTTCGTTGGACTTCGCTCTTTGGATTTTGTAAGCGAATGCACTTGATGAATACGGATAGGCAGCTGTTTCGGCACCTCAATTCTTTTTGATTTTTCAATTTTGTACTTTCTCCATGCCGGTATACCCCAACCGGACTTTATTTGACTTTTGTTTCTACTAACGAGATATCATCACGCAACTGCCAACTTCAAGGGCCCACACAAATTCATATTAAGTACGGCAACCACAAGTACAAATCAACAATGCAATAATCTAGAATTGACGCCCCACATATGAATCACAAAAACACTAACATGCGTACATTTGACCTCTAAATCAAATGACGACTAAAGACTTTAACCGAAACGTAGTTCATCAAGGCGATTCAAGCAAGTACTCTTAATCATTTTCTTTTAATCCCCCGTTGTTTATCACAAAAATTTTCAAAATTTATCAAATTTTTGGTACAAAACTTCTCAATATAACCACAAGAACAAGAACTCACTCCCCCAAACCTAAACATTAGCTTGTCCTCAAGCGGATACAAAACAAGAACAAGCACATCATAAATATCATGAGGAAAGAGTAGGAAAAGAAATCACCCGGGGAAATGTCGAGGGGTCTTGGTCCCATTAATTGTGATTCTCTTTCTTTTGAAAAGTGGCCCACACATCCAAAACAAGTCATCGCCTCCAAAAATGCAAGAAAAATAAAAAGAAGATAGAAAATAAAACAAGTAAACATTGGGTTGCCTCCCAACAAGCGCTTTTGTTTAAAGTCGTTGGCTCGACTTATTCCCTTGATCAAGTCATAGGTGGTGCTTCCAACTCTATCCGTTACCCATCAACAGAGCGAAAACCTTCATAATACAGTTTGAGTTGGTGTCCATTCACCTTGAACATCTTGTTCGTTTTTGGGCTAAAAATCTCCACCGCACCATGCGGGAATACATGGGTGACAACAAACGGTCCAACCCACCATGAACGCAACTTACCGGGAAATAGCTTAAGGCGAGAATGAAAAAGTAGCACTTTTTCGCCCACTACGAACTCCTTCCTTGAAATCTTCAAGTCATGAAATGCTTTCGTTTTCTCTTTACAAATTAGCGAATTTTCAAACGCTTTGTTTCGGATTTCCTCCAATTCTTGTAGTTGCAACTTCCTTAGCGCACTGGTCTCATCAAAATCAAAGTTGCATTGCTGCACGGCCCAAAATGACTTGTGTTGGAGCTCCACCGGCAAGTGACATGGCTTCCCAAAAACGAGGCGATACGGCGACATCCCAATCGGTGTCTTATACGCCGTGCGATACGCCCACAGTGCATCCTTCAGCTTGATGCTCCAATCCTTACGGTTTGCTTTGACGGTCTTTTCCAAGATGGACTTGATTTCTCGGTTCGAAGTTTCGGCTTGTGCATTTATTTGGGGATGATAGGCCGTAGAGAGCCTATGAGCAACACCATACTTCCGAAGTAATGCCTCCACCGTTTTGTTGCAAAAGTGGGTGCCACGATCGCTTATCATAGCTCGAGGGATCCCGAACCTTGAAAAGATCCGAGATTTAATGAAACGTGCAACAACCTTCGAGTCATTAGTTGAGGTGGCTTTCGCTTCCACCCACTTGGAGACATAATCCACCGCAAGCAAAATATAAATATCTTTGAATGAATTTGGAAAGGGGCCCATAAAGTCGATTCCCCAGACATCAAAAATCTCACAAACCATTATGGGCATTTGGGGCATTTGACTGCTCCGTGAAAGGTTCCCCGTGCTTTGACAATTGTCACATGCCTTACAAAATTCATAAGCATCTCGAAATAGGGATGGCCAATAAAAACCACTTTCAAGTACCTTATGTGCAGTTCTCTTCGATCCAAAATGTCCTCCACATGCATGAGAATGGCAAAATGAAAGAATAGCGTGGAACTCCGATTCGGGAACACACCTTCGAATGACTTGATCAGCACAATGCCTCCAAAGGTATGGATCGTCCCATACATAATACTTCGAATCACTCCTCAGCTTGTCCCTCCTTGCTTTCGTCAACCCTGTTGGAAACACACGAGCAACCAGAAAATTTACCAAGTCAGCATACCAAGGATCCATGTGTTCAATCGCAAGTAGTTGCTCGTCCGGAAACCTCTCATCAAGTTGTAGCTCGTCTTCCACGTGCACTAATCTACTAAGGTGATCGGCCACGGTATTCTCGGCTCCCTTTTTATCTTTGATTTCCAAATCAAATTCTTGGAGAAGTAAAATCCACCGTATTAGTCGTGGCTTCGTCTCCTTCTTTGTAAGTAGATGTCGCAGGGCCGCGTGATCACTAAAAACCACCACCTTTGACCCAATGACGTATGAACGGAACTTCTCAAGGGCAAAAACAACAGATAGAAGCTCCTTCTCCATGGTAGTATAATTTTCTTAGGCAGGGTTCAAGGTCCTCGATGCATAATAGATCACATGGGTTGCCTTGTCCACCCTCTGCCCTAGCACGGCTCCCATAGCATAGTCACTCGCATCGCACATTATCTCGAAGGGTAGATCCCATCTCGGAGCTTGGATAACTGGAGAAGTGGTCAGCCGCTCCTTCAGTGTCTCAAAGGCTTTCTTGCATTTGTCATTGATTTCAAACTCCACATCTTTTTGCAAGAGCCTACAAAGTGGCGATGCGATCTTCGAAAAGTCCTTGATAAATCTTCTATAAGATCCTGCATGGCCAAGAAAAGAACGAACTTCCCGCACATTGGTGGGGTAAGGCAACGCAGCTATAGTGTCAATCTTCGATTTATCGACTTCTATTCCTTTTAACGAAATAATGTGTCCTAAAACTATACCTTGTTCTACCATAAAATGACATTTTTCCCAATTTAGTACAAGATTAGTGTCGACACAACGTTTCAAAATCAAAGATAAGTTCTCAAGACATACCTCGAAAGAATTGCCATATACGCTAAAATCATCCATAAAGACCTCTATAATCTCGCTAACGTATTCCGAAAAGATACTTACCATACATCGTTGGAATGTGGCCGGTGCATTGCAAAGTCCAAATGGCATGAGGCGATAGGCAAATGTGCCGAAGGGGCATGTGAAGGTAGTCTTCTGATTAACGTGTATTTGTCTTGATTTAAGTTAGTATTCTATTTAGTTTATATTATTGCTTTTGGTATAAGTTAGATAAAATGAGCTTATTTTCGTACTTTCTTATCTCCAACTATTTTATTATATTTTTATTATAATTATTTAATTTTATGTTTATTTTAAGTGTTTTGAGGTATTTAGGTTTGGACGTAGTCAAGGCGTGCAGCCTCGGCCGGCGTGCGCAGCGCTCGACGGGCTCGGCCGACAGCGCCCGGCAGCGCTCGGCAGCACTCGGCAGACGTGGTCGGCAGGTCTCAGCGGGCTCGGCAGGCATGGCGCGCAGTGGTCGGCAGCGCCCGGCAGACTCGGCAGGGTGTCTCGGCAGGCGCCCGGCGTGGCTCGGCAGCGCCCGGTAGACTCGGCAGGGGGTCTCGACAGGCGCCCGGCGTGGCTCGGCCAGGACTTTCTAGAACGGTTACAGGTAAAAATCCGTTATAGAAAGTCTGACAATTCTAAATTCTTCAAATCGTGCCCTGTTTTCGCCGAAACTCCAATCGTTGGCCCAA
>BMAC01000287.1:38074-56043 GCA_014905375.1 Phtheirospermum japonicum | reverse complement strand
AATTTGACGGGTCACATTTGTCAATTCAATATTTTTGATGCTATGAGATTTCCTGACTGCTGATAACTCTGTTTTTGCACTTGATTGTTTTGACTCTCTAGCGCAAGAACTTCTCGAAATGCATAAACAAGATGAGCTCGAGACGATGATCACACGAAGTTTGGGGGAGGACTCGTTACTTTTGAGTTACCCTCTAACTGAGCCAACTTGGGAGGACGACGTACAAGAGATAATGTCAGCCTTGCACGCACTTAGTTCAAAACCAAGAAAGGAAGAGGTGAATTTCATCAAACTTCTCGAGTCGCACGAAAAAGTCGTACCATCTACAGTCAAGGCACCAGAGCTCAAACTCAAGGCCCTACCGGTGCATTTAAAGTATATTTTCTTGGGCGATAACGAAACACTGCCGGTGATCATTTTCATCTCGCTTAGACAACTTCCAAGAGGCGTCACTGCGACAAGTACTCAAGGATAACAAGCAAGCAATCGGGTGGACCATAGCGGACTTGCGAGGGATAAGTCCCTCCATGTGTATGCACCGAATTTTACTCGAAGAGAATGCTGTACCATCTAGGGAACCCCAAAGACGACTGAATCCACCAATGATGGAAGTGGTAAAGAAGGAGATTCTAAAACTGCTTGATGTTGGGGTGATTTACCCCATTCCTGACAGTCGGTGGGTGAGTCCGACTCAAGTCGTTCCAAAGAAGTCGGGTGTCACGGTGGTCGAAAACCAAGAGGGCGAACTGGTTCCAACAAGGATGCAAACGGGTTGGCGAGTTTGTATTGATTATCGTAAGCTAAATGCCATGACTCGCAAAGACCATTTTCCTCTTCCATTTCTTGATCAAATGATTGAGAGGTTGGCGGGCCTTTCATACTACTGCTTTTTGGATGGCTACTCGGGATATTTCCAAATTCCTATAGCACCCGAGGATCAAGAGAAGATGATTCGAGCTTTTGCGTGTGCCCTACTTTATAAATAGTTTCAGAAATTTAATAGCTCGCCCGCAAAATAACGGGATCGCGTGTAGGTTTGGCAAGCTTAACTCGAGTCGTCTCTCAAGGACTGACGTTCGGAGTTTTAATGTTTGTTTAATCACAATGTAAACACGAGAACTTGTATAAATTTGGTTTTTGAAATTATTAACTATGAATTGAAAAAGCAATATTAATTAGCTTTAACTAATTATCTAAATTAATTAAACTAAACTATTTGACCAACCAGCATGAATTGAACTATTACTACGAATATCAAGCATATGAAGTCTCAAGAACGAAATTAATTCTAAAATTCCCAAGCAATTGCATAGCATGAATTAAATATCAATTAATTAACTAAAATTACCTAGCATGGAATCAAATTACTACGAACTAAATTAAGCATATGATTTCTCAAGAATAAGATCAATATCAAAATCCTCAAGCAATCGCATAACGTAAACCGATTATCAACTATTTATCCAAACTAAGCAATAATTAAACTAACATGAACAAATCTCATCACCAAGCATGAACAATAAGAAAACGCAGCAACTATATTAATAATAAAACTAAAAATCTCAAGGTCCAAGCTCAGCGATTCAACGTTCAACGATTCTAATTATCAAACGAAAAGCAATAAATACTTAAAAACATGAATTAACTAACAATTAATCTAAGAAAAATAACTAGAGTTTAGAAAACTTATTATTGACTAAAAAGTGCTGAAGGATTGCTGTAGATACGGACTACGAACGGTTGATCTTGGTCGATAAAATCGGAGCTTGAACGAACGTCTTCGTCTCCGTGCTTCGGGCCCGCCAACCTCTCAATCATTTGATCAAGAAATGGAAGAGGAAAATGGTCTTTGCGAGTCATGGCATTTAGCTTACGATAATCAATACAAACTCGCCAACCCGTTTGCATCCTTGTTGGAACCAGTTCGCCCTCTTGGTTTTCGACCACCGTGACACCCGACTTCTTTGGAACGACTTGAGTCGGACTCACCCACCGACTGTCAGGAATGGGGTAAATCACCCCAACATCAAGCAGTTTTAGAATCTCCTTCTTTACCACTTCCATCATTGGTGGATTCAGTCGTCTTTGGGGTTCCCTAGATGGTACAGCATTCTCTTCGAGTAAAATTCGGTGCATACACATGGAGGGACTTATCCCTCGCAAGTCCGCTATGGTCCACCCGATTGCTTGCTTGTTATCCTTGAGTACTTGTCGCAGTGACGCCTCTTGGAAGTTGTCTAAGCGAGATGAAATGATCACCGGCAGTGTTTCGTTATCGCCCAAGAAAATATACTTTAAATGCACCGGTAGGGCCTTGAGTTTGAGCTCTGGTGCCTTGACTGTAGATGGTACGACTTTTTCGTGCGACTCGAGAAGTTTGATGAAATTCACCTCTTCCTTTCTTGGTTTTGAACTAAGTGCGTGCAAGGCTGACATTATCTCTTGTACGTCGTCCTCCCAAGTTGGCTCAGTTAGAGGGTAACTCAAAAGTAACGAGTCCTCCCCCAAACTTCGTGTGATCATCGTCTCGAGCTCATCTTGTTTATGCATTTCGAGAAGTTCTTGCGCTAGAGAGTCAAAACAATCAAGCGCAAAAACAGAGTTATCACAGTCAGGAAATCTCATAGCATCAAAAATATTGAATTGACAAATGTGACCGTCAAATTCCATTGTTAGAGTGCCTCGAGTGACGTCGATCATTGTCTGAGTAGTGTTCAAAAATGGTTACCCAATAAGATAGGTGGTGATTTTGATGCGGACTCATTCATGCTCAACACATAGAAATCGGCTGGGAAAATCAACTCATCCACCTTTACGAGGACATCTTCAACAACACCATCAGGATAGGCAGTGCTTCGATCGACAAGTTGGATCACTACCCCAGTTTCTTCAATGGCCCAACTTTTAAACAGTCGAAAATGGTGCGTGGCATGACGTTTATTGATGCCCCCAAGTCCAGCATGGCACGCTCAAGTCGCATGTCTCCAATCGTGCATAGAATTAAAAACATGCCCGGATCATTCCGCTTTTGTGGCAAGCTCTTTTGGAAAACAGCCGACACGTTGGCTCCCATTAGAACTTTCTTGTCTCCTTTCAAACTTCTCTTGTTGGTGCATAAGTCCTTGAGGAACTTGGCGTAACGAGGAATTTGTTTGATTGCATCGGCAAGTGGGATTGTAATCTCCACTTTCTTGAAAATGTCTTGTATGTGCCTCTCCGTATCCTCCTTAGCTTGAAGCTTGACTCTCAATGGGAATGGAAGTGGATTGATCCTAGGAGGGGAAACAGTGGGGTTATTAAAATTATTAGAAGGTTTAGGATTACCCTTTTCAGCATCTTTTGGCTCCGGGTTTTCTTCCTCCGTTTT
This sequence comes from Phtheirospermum japonicum, assembly GCA_014905375.1. Taxonomy (NCBI): domain Eukaryota; kingdom Viridiplantae; phylum Streptophyta; class Magnoliopsida; order Lamiales; family Orobanchaceae; genus Phtheirospermum; species Phtheirospermum japonicum. Next base: position 52,676 of record BMAC01000287.1, on the reverse strand, counting down.
GTCTTCATTGTCCGGCTCTAGCACTGGATTGGCCGGTCCTTTACTTCGCGTTGTTATGGCGCTCATATTCCTCGGATTTACCTCGGTTTGAGGTGGCAGTCGGCCGCCGCCTTGCGCTTCCAATTGGGTTATGTGCACAGCCATTTGACTCATTTGCATCTCCAAGTTTTTTTATGGATGCCTTGGTCTCTTGTTGAAATTGGGCAGAACTTGTTGCCATTAATTTCACCATCTCTTCCAGTGATGATGATGAGTTCTCCCCTTGTTGTCGGGTTTGGTATTGGTTCGGAAAGTTTTGCCCCCTTTGTTGAGCTTGAGAGGGCCCTTGATCTTGACCTCCTTGCGGATCCTTCCATCTAAAACCGGGGTGATCGCCCCATCTCGGATTGAAGGTGTGGGGGTACGATTCGTACTTTCTCCCTTGCCCATTTCTGGTTCCTAACGCATTCACGTGCGCCTCACGTACCGTGTAAAAATGTGGACAGTCATCAGTAACGTGATCCATTGTTTCGCATAAGCCGCATGGTCGAATCTTTGGGGCTCCTCCCGCACTTATCATGGCCTTCAATTCAATTAAATGGGCCTGCAATGAATCATTACCCATCTCGTTTACCGATTTCAATGAAAGGTCACGGCTGCCGAATTGTTGGGAATTGGCCGCCATGTTCGATATTAGTTCTTTTGCTACTGTCGGTGTCTTGTCCATCAAGGTGCCTCCACTAGGAGCATCAATCATGTTTCGATCAGTGAGACTCAATCCCTCATAGAAGTATTGGATCAAAAGTTGCTTGTCCATTTGGTGTTGAGGGCAACTCGCACAAAGCCTCTTGAATCGTTCCTAGTACTCATGCAATGTTTCTCCTTGCGCCTGCCTAGCCGAACAAATGTCGTTTCAAAGATTTGCCACTCGTGATGCGGGAAAATACCTCTGCAAGAATGTTTTCTCCATAGCCCCCCAAGTAGTGATGGATCCCGAAGGTAGGTAGTAAAGCCAGTCCTTGTCTAGGTCTTTTAATGAAAAGGGGAATGCCCTTAGCTTGATTTGCTCGTCCGTGACTCCAACGGGTTTCATGCTTGTGCATATGACATGGAACTCTTTCAAGTTCTTGTGCGGATCCTCGCCAGTGAGTCCATGGAATAAAGGTAGGTGATGGATTAATCTGGACCGTAGCTCAAATGTAGCATCGTTCACCGTTGGAAAAGTGATGCACAATGGTTGTTGAGGGAGGTCGGGATTTGCCAACTCCTTCAACGTTCGTTCCGCTTGAGCAGCTATCGTCTCATTTTCTCGTTCTTTGCTCTCGCTCGAAGAATCCTCGGATATGTAATTGGGTAATACCTGCTCCGAGTTTGACTTCTTCTTCAACTCACGGCCTCTCTTGTTGATTTCCGGATAATAATGCGAATTCTTCTTCCTGGATGATCTCAAGTTCATTCACCTGAGAAAACACTCAACAAGAGTTCAATTCGTTCCAAACAAAATTAAAAATAAAATAAAATACTAAAAATCACAATTTAACGCGTCACTCCCCGGCAACGGCGCCAAAATTTGACCGCCCGTCGTTAAGCGTCAAATTCAATATTTATTTTCCTAAGCTTTTCTCCACTAACTAGTAGTAGCGATAAGTAAGGGTCGAACCCACGAGAAGTGTGGTTAGATTGTTATGATTCGTATTTTATTTAAATAAGTAATTGGAGGTAGGAATTATGAATTAAATTAACTAATAAAATAAACAAGCAATTAAACTAGCAAGAAAATAATTAACGAAGAATTCAATAATAATAAAGGTCTAGTTCTAGTTCAGTTTCCACCCTCGATTCACTCGTTTAACCAATCACAATATCATAATCCATTCATCATATGCGACTAAAAAACCTAAGTAGCAATAAGCTCTGCTACTCGAATTTACCCTTATAGTGTACTCAATTAAAATAAGCTCTTTAATTGATTCTAATTATTGAATAACCTAGAATAATCTCTCTAGGTTCAACCCAACAACAGCATTAACAATTAGGCAAATAGATTAATCTAGGTAACAAACGCATAAGCTCGGTTCATTCAACTTATGTTGGGTTGTCCCTAACGATTCGCAATCATTAGTTGCTTCAGAGAAATAGTAATTACGACAGTTATACGGGAAGCAATCCTATTTCTAGCAATAGATAACCAATCTCTAATCTAGGTGATCAAGCCAAATTAAGAATTAAGTAATCATAAATTGAAAATAGAACAACACAAACAATAACATATGACGAACGAAAAACAATATAGCATAAATCAATTAAACATAGTTTCACGAGGGTTTCAACATCCCTAAAACTAGATAATAAGTTTACTCACTCATGGAGTTAAGAAAATAAAAGAAAAGGTTCAGAATAACAAACACAATCCTTGATAAAATAGGAGAGACGATGTGTTGAACTTGAATCTTGCGTCTTGGAAGGTCAATCTTCAAGTTCTCTCCCGTATGGATGATTTGGGACGAATTGGAACCTCTCTGGACCTCCTTAGAACCCTAGGATATGTTGTATTATGTCCCTGGGACGAAATAGGGTCGGGGTTTATATAAAATTCCTATTTCTTGCTGCCCAAGATTCTTCCTAAAATAACTCGGCCGAGTCGGCGTCGACGGAGCGTCGACTGACGTGAACCAGCCCTCGGCGTCGACGCGCATCACTCGCCTGCGTCATCCTGCATGGGCGTCGACTGACGCCCTTCCCATCGACTCTTTAGAACATGAGCGTCGATATTGCGTCGACTGACGCCCTTCCAATCGACGCTTCAGAGCATGAGCGTCGACATTGCGTCGACTGACGCCCTTCCAATCGACGCTTCAAAGCGCGTTGACATTGAGTCGACTGATGCCCTTCCAATCGACGCTTCAGAGCATGAGCGTCGACATTGCGTCGACTGACGCGAGCCAGCCTTCGGCGTCACACCGCACATCGCGTCGACTGACGCGATCCATCCTCGGCATCGACGCGTCATCGACGCAGCATCCTGATTCTTGATTTTTCTCTCGTCGATTCATCAATCCTTGTTTCTCTACTTTCTTGTGAGACATCCCTCGATAAAATATAGCACCAAATACTGCAAAATAGAGAAGAAATATACGATTGGTGCTTGATTGCTCATAACAACAATTATGCGAGAAATAAGCATATATGATAATATTAAGCACATAAAATCACCGGAATTAAACCGTCAATTAGCGTGTAATTTCTCGCTTATCACTTCCTACGAAGACACTCCAACTTAAAACCCCATTACAGAAATTATCCACCCTTTCCAAAATACCTCTCGCCTTTACACTTCAGTCTCGAGTCTTTTTTTGCTCCGTATTTGTTCATATTCCCAAACACGAATGAACCAAACTCTCTCCTTGCGTAGTTAAGTGCGTGTTTGTTAGTTATGGCATTAACCAAAAGGATATAGATGTTACAATCCAAGAACTCATCAAATCTTAACTTCCATGCATTGCAATTTTCTTGAAACAAAGTTCTTTTATGCTAACCACCTTAGCAATCAGGGGGAGAGTGAGAGGGAAGGTGAGGTCGACCTTCTAAGTTTGTTGCCAATTCCAGATCCGGAAGTGGATCAAACAGAGGGAGTTAACTTTGCCGCTGAACCAGTCTTAAACACTCAAGCACAATCTACAGGTCCGCTGCTAGAGCCCATGTCTCCTCTGACATTGATATCTGAGGTAAGGGTTTTTGAGCCTACCTCTATTATTTCTGAGTCTTCTGATAATATTTCTCGAGCATTTGAACAGGAAGAGAATACAATAGATGGTGATACTGGTCGATATGTGTTGCCACCCAGAAGTAATCGGGGTATTCCTCCCAAACGATATACCCCAGAGAAGACTGCTCGAAATACTCAATATTCTATTGGGAATTTCGCCAAGGGAAATCTGTCCAAAATTGCTACAACCTATGAAGCAGCTTTATATGAAGAAGAGATCCCAAAAACAGTGGAACGGAACCTCAAGTTCGAACATTGGAAGAACGTTATGAAGAAGGAGATGGATGCGTTAGCCCGGAATCATACGTGGGAGAAATGCCAGTTGCCAGAAGGGAAAAGGCCTGTAGGGATGCAGATGGGTGTTCATAATTAAACAAAACCAGATGGTTCGTTTGAACGATACAAAGCTCGGCTAGTTGCAAAAGGGTACACACAAACGTACATGATAGATTATGCAGAAACTTTCTCACCGGTGGCAAAGATGAATACTGTTAGAGTTTTACTCTTTATTGCGGCCAACAAGGATTGGATACTTCATCAGTTTGAGTTACAAATACATTTCTTCATGGGGAATTAAAAGGAGAAGTTTACATGGAAGCACCCCAGGGTTTCTCAGATGAATTTGAAGGTGGAGAGGTTTGCAGATTGAAGAAGACCTTATATGGACTTAAGCAGTCCCCGAGGGCTTGGTTTGGGAGGTTTACCACAACTATGAATAAGTATGGGTATCAGCAGAGCAATTCAGATCACACCTTATTTATGAAGAAACAAGGTAAAATTATTACTTGTTTGATTATTTATGTAGATGATATGATCATAACAGGTGATGACTCAAAAGAAATCAAGAAGTTGAAAGAAAATCTGTTTAAAGAATTTTGGGAATCTAAAGTACTTCCTCGGGATCGAAGTGCTCAGATCAAAGAAGGGAATCTCTATTAAACATAAGAAGTATACTCTAGATCTTCTAAATGAGACATGAATGTTGGATTGCAAACCAGCAGATATGCCCATTGCTGTGAATCATGGGCTACGAATTGTGGAGGGTTTAGCAGATTGAAGGCAATATCAGCGATTGGTAGGGAAACTCATTTATCTTTCTCATACTCGACCAGATATTGTCTATGCTCTTGGTATTGTAAGTCAGTTTATGCACCGACCTCAAACTGATCACTTAGAAGTTGCGCTAAGAATTATAAGGTATCTAAAAGGAGCTTTTGACTATGGACTGTTGTTTAAAAAAACTGGACATTTAGAGATATAAGCCTACACAAATGCAGACTGGGCTGAAAATCCAATAGACAGAAGATCTACAGTTGAGTACTTTACTTTTGTTGGAGGCAATCTTGTTTCTTGTAGAAGCAAAAAGCAAAAAGTAGTGGCCCTCTCAAATGCCGATGCAGAGCTTAGAGGAATCAAAAGTGGTTTAACTGAGGTCCTTTGGTTAAGGAAACTATTGATGGAACAAGAACTTCATTCAACAAAGATGTTTTGTGACAACAAGGTAGTCATCAGTATCTCACAGAATCCAGTGCAATATGACAGAATGAAACATGTCGAGGTTGATAACACTTTATCAAAGAGAAGATTGAGGGTGGAATTGTGGCGCTACCATTTATACGATATGAAGACCAGCTTTCTGACATTGCCATAAACTCCAAAAGTTTTGCAGAAGTTCTCGGCAAGTTGAGTATCGGAGATCCCGTCATTCAACTTGAGTGGGAGTGCTGGAAGAAAGGAAAGAAGATCAATTAGACATAAATTCAGAATCAATCACACCAACTAGAATCAGTCAAGATCCTTGAGGATCGTTTACTGATTATCCTCTTTCCTTATACAAATCTTTTGTAACCATATGGAAGGGGTTTGTAAATACACAGAATAAAAAATAAAATATAATTTATTCATAATTCTAAACCACGTTCTAACATCAAGAAACTCAATGGGATTTACTAGTCCTCCGCCTGACGAGTCATTAAAATTGTTTTTTCATCAACTTGAGTAACCATTGTTTAAGGATGGCAATGGGGGCGGGTACGCATACCCCCGTCCCGTCTTTGCCGCTTCAAAAAGTCATCCTCATACCCCCGCTTCAAACTAAGCGGGTATCCTCGCCCTCGCGGGTATATTATTTGCCCCCGCCCCCACCCGCAATACCCAATCACCCGTCACCGTCTGTATACCCGGTTCGTACCCGCCAACATTTTATTATTTAAAAAATTAAAAAAAATTATGAAACTTGATTTTTAGGTCTACTTAAATATAAAAAAAGAAAATTACAAGAAAATTCGAATAGCATGACAAATATTTAGTATGTTACATTTTAAAATAGCTCAAAATATTAAAAAAAAAAATTTAAATAAAACGGGTAATCTCCCATCCCGTCGGAACGGAGGCCGACAGATTCCCATTTTAATCAGGTTGATTGCCATCCCTACCATTGTTCCGTCAAAATAAAGAAACAAAATCTAAAATTACAATGTCATTGTGAAATTGAAAGCCCAATACAGTATATAAGCACCTAAAATGTGCACGAAAAGGTTAACATGCAATCAGTACACACAAGTTTTAGCACTAATAACAGTCCCATGTCTCATTAGCTCTTCATGAAAATTAGTACTAGAAATCCAATTGGACGTATAAGGAAATCATCTTATGATCACCAACTTAAATTTATTGTTGTATCAAAACAACAAATAATTAATGTATTTTTGAATAGATGAGTAGCAAATGATTAATTATCTTTTGTTGTGAAAACAAGATTTTCTTTTTTATTTTTTTATGCTCCCCGTGGTTGACGATATGAGCAAAATATCAATGTAGGGGGGTCAAGCTCAAGTTGTACGAAGAATGCAAATATAAAATCCATAAAAATAATTATTATTCATATCCATAGCTCCCGCTATTTTATTTTCATGTCACAAGCTTTTCTAGAAAATAGAAAGCTGCGTTATTTTGATATATCCCATTAGATCAGCTTTTCTCGTGATCATGCATTGCTACAGAAAATGGGCTCCGAACTTTGTTATGGATACTAGACCATGTAATTGAACCAAACAAGGTTCCCTTAGAAGTTGTAGTAGGTATGAATGTCACTTGAAAGCTTTGTTTTGTAACCGTTTTAGTGAATCGTAGTATTTTTGGCACCACTTCAACCTGCACACCTGTTGGAGCCTCTATAGTGGCCGTGTAGGTCGAATGTGCTTCACCGACGTTAGTCACAGTTCTTTTCACCGTTCTTCTTCCATTTACCTTTAAGCCGGAAACGGCTATCGAAGGATAGTTCATATTGGGGATCAAATCAGGACTCGAGTTACTTGGGCAAGAAAAGTTATTAGGAACAGTCGACGCAATATATTTAATCACGGATGCATTGTAACCATTGTTGCAAAGAAATTGGACGTAATCAGAGGTTTCTGTCTCGTAGACGAGCCCCGGCCACAGTGGGCCAAATAGACTTATTTCCCCTGCTCCGATGTCATAAGGAGTGGCTCTTGTTCCGTTATTTGTTGTAATTGGAGCGTGCAGATTGTTCTTTTGGATTGCTGCAAAATGATATAGTTAAAGGCACGTATTTGTGTCGTGAGTGTTATTTGGTCCCATTAGTATTATTATTATAAATAAATAAAAAAATCCGACCTGTTGTCATTATGGCTGATCTGATAGCGGAGGGAGTCCACGAGGGATGCCAGGACTTGAGCGTTGCAGCAAGACCAGAAACGTGTGGGCAAGCCTGAGATGTGCCCGAGAGTATGTTGAAGAGAGGTGGTTCCTTACCAGGTTTAGCCAAACTTGTGTCATTTAAACGCCATGCTCCTAGGATGCCTACTCCCGGTGCTGCAATATCAGGCTACAAAACCAGTGTTGTATTATTTTCCCAATCTTCTCTTTTATAACTCATTTTGTAGATGGAAGAACAATATTGAGACATATCAAAAAAATCTATTTACCTTGAGAAGGTTTTCAGTGCCATTTACAGGGCCTCTTGACGAAAAGTATGCAGCAACGGGAGCTGGCTTGTAACTATTCGGTATCACTTTAGTTGGTAAGATTGTCGCCAACGGGTCCCTTTCAATGTTATGTCATACGATTCAATTAGCTACCAGCCATTCTTTAAGATTTGAAATATTATACTTTGCATACTATAGTAGAGAGTTCCAGATATTTACTTCATTAAAATTATTATTGACAAGATTATTTAATACTAATACTAATAATAATAATAATTTTGTTGCTTGAGCTAATAATGGATTTACCTTGTGGAATTGATATAAGATAGTATTCGAGCTCCATCCTTTTTAGAGACAGCAGCACCAGAAACAGCAACAGCAGTAAAACTTCCATAATCGAATGGGAATTGCCTGAAGTCATCGTCCATCAGTATCATCCCAATCACGCCTCGTTTGTTAACCAATGTAACACACTTGTGTAAATGGTCACATAAAACAATTGTTTCCTTGCGGTTGCTGGAAAGATGACAATATGCATTTTATTTCATCACATGAACCCATTAATTAGTTGTTGTCGCTGATATAAAATAAAATAATAATACTAATAACATTAATTACGATTAATTACATACATGTCTCTATTGAAATCATTTTGGTTGGGTTTGGCTGATCGTCCATCCACTAAATGATAAACCGCAGATTTATTCAGACCCGAAAAGTTGATGCCTCCACCCTACGATCATATAAATATATATATCCCAAATCAAGAAATAAATATACAATCAAAAAATGGTCCAAATGCACATAATTAAATATTTATTTATTTTAAAAATTACGTACCTTAATCACCACGCTGTTGCCCAATACAATATCGACCTCAAAATCACGATCAATAGTGGTTGCAGCAACGGTTACGAGCCAAGGGGCAGCATTCTCAACTGTACCAGGAGAAGGACCTTCGTTCGAAGCAGAGCATACCACAGTGATCCCCTTCTCCACAGCGTGAAACGCTCCGATGGCAACAGAATCGGTGAGGAAATCCTCGGATTTTCCACCTAAGGATATGGATAACACATCGACCCCATCAGCAATCGCATCGTCAAATGCTTTCAGAATAGATGAATCCGCACAACTCTCATCTGCACAAACACGATACACTGCGATTCTCGAACTTGGGGAGCCCCCTCTCGCAGTCCCTTTAGCTAGACCGTTGTATGATGCCCCCCTAATCGGCATCCCAGCTGCTGTCGATGCAACGTGTGTACCGTGCCCGTGAAAGTCCCTGGCTGTGACCATTGGCGCATGAGGATCATCATAGTACCTTGCTCCAATCAATTTCCTTTACATTGCAAATAAATTGGTAATTTCAAGAAATTTAAAAAAAAAAAAAAAAGAAAGAAAAAAGAAGAAGAAGAAAAAAACTCGAATCGTTGAAATTACCTGTTGCACTTGAACGAATAAGTGGAGTTTTTGCCGGACAAGCATTTCCCCTTCCAACGTGGTGGGATTCGACCCATATTCTCATCACTGAAACTCAGATGTTCTGGCCAAATTCCTGTTCATTATGTTTCAAAAGTTAATATGTACACAACATCCTCCACTAAAAAAAAAGGAAAAAAGAAAAAAGAAAAAAGTGATCACCTGTATCTAAGATGCCAATGATAGTGTCGGCTGGAGTTGGCCAAGAGAGCTGAGAATGAGAGCTCGTCGGGGTAGTGGAACGACGATCATCATCAGTATTAAAAGCAGCATTTTGGTACTTCAAGAAATCCCAAGAACGAGTGGTGTGTAGTTGTGAAAATCCGTCGAGGAAAACTGACACCACCCCAGGTCTCTGTGCTATCGATTTCGCTTCTTCCTCTGATAAACGAGCCGCAAACCCTAACAAACTGTTTTTGTAGGTTTGCACAACAGACTCTGTCTTCCTGAAATAATTTAGTAAACAATATTTTATTTAGTTACTTAAAAAGGAAATCATTGTTGTTTGCTATAATTAAGCTGTTTTTAGCTCAAGAGTTCTCTTTTTCATAAGAATAAAAGAAAAATTAGTAAACAATATACAATTAATTAATTAATTAATTAAACCTTTCCATGAGCTCACTCAGAAGCTGAGCATGATCGTTTCTTCCAGCACCATTTCGAGAACTTGGCCCTCCCATGTACACAATATAAACTTTGTTTGTACTTTCTGATTTAGCCTCATTAATGTTAGCTTCTCCGAGGAATATTGAGACAATAAACAAAAGATTGAAATCTAATAAAAGATAAAAACCTCTCATGTTTATGTTTAATCTTCTCTAGATCAAATGTACTGATGATGGATGAGACAGCGTTAAGTTTATCCTCTTTATATAGTGTTGAGCTCGAGTACGTAGTAAGGAAAAGGCAATTTGGTCCGCTATTATACAATGGATTTAATTGATCCTAATTCGTTTAATCTTTTACAAAGGTCCACTTCATCCCTATTTACCCCTAACCTTTTAATTTTTGAATAAAACCTCATAATTCAAGTGGCTATACAAAGTCCTCACCTGTTAATAAAATAAAATCACCTAAAGTTGGTCTATGATGACACCTTGTGAAGAAACATATTCGTTCCATGATTAGAGTTAATTGCAAATTAAATCATGAACTTTAATTAAACCGCAACAAAACCTTTTTTTTTTTTTTTGTAAGTTTGCCAAAATAGAAATGACTTTCATTGTCAGTTACAAAAAGAATCACCCGCGAGTTTCCGGTGACCGGAAATTTCAGTACCGTCCAATGGCTATATCATCACCACCAATCGAATATTTTCATTGAGTAGGTTCAACTATACTATTCATTTCTCTGTACGTCACTCTTTTTTCTAGAAAGTTGCCGATAATAAAAAAACTAAATATTCATGTTCATGGTGGCTTTGCAATGTATCGATGATTCCCGATGATTTGTTTTGCAACCGCCAATAAAAGTCTTGTGTTTTTTGTTTTTTTTTAAAACAAACTTAAAAGTCTTGTTTCTGCTTCAATTTTATTAAATTTATTAATTTGCGATTAACCCAATTAAATATCCTTACGTTTAGGGATGGTAATGGGGGCGGGCGGGGACGGGTACGGGTACGGGTACGCCTATCTCCGTCCCGTCCCCGCTTGAAAAAGTCATCCTCATCTCCACTCCGCCCCCGTTTTAAATTAAGCGGGTATTCCCATCCCCGCCCCCACGGGTAAATAAGTTGCCTCCGCCCCCGCCCGCAATACCAATCACCCGCCCCTGTCCGTATACCCGGTTCGTACCCGTTTGTACTCGCTTGTGCCCATCTACATTTTATCACTTAAAAAACTAAAAAAAAAATTTATGGAGCTTGATTTTTAGGTCTATTTAAATATAAAAAAAATAAAATTATAATAAAATTCAAATAGCATAACAAACATTTAGTTTATTACATTTAAAAATAGTTCAAAATATAAAAAAAAAATTAAATAATGATATATGCGGGTTTGAAATGGGTCTCAAATGGGGACGGGTACCCGCGGGTACCCGGCGGGGGAACCTTATCCCCATCCCCGTACCCGCCCCCGCAAAAACCCGCAATATCATACCCGCCCCCATCCCCATCCACGCTTAAAGCGGGTAATCCCCATCCCCGTCGGGGCGGGGGCGGGCGGGTCCCCGTTTCAACCGAATTTATTGTCATCCCTACTTACGTTGTCGAGCCATCGATTTAAATTTTATGACCAATAACATTGTCGTCACCCTCACAATATACATATTGTTTGAGAAGATGTCATTTTGATATATATATATATATATATATATATATATATATATATATATATATATATATATATAATTTATTTTTTTTGGCAATCGGCAAATATAACGTAAGAAAAAATATTTATGTCAAATAACTTGCTTTTTTTGTCTACAAAAAATAAATATTTTTTTTTTCAATTCGAAAAGGTAAATAACTCTAAGCAATTATATAAATTATAAATTGTTAAATAATTCAATTCAAAATATACAATTATAAAATCTTCATCTCTATTAAAATAATATTATGAATATAAGCAACATAATAATATTATCAAAAACAATCACCACGATCATTACCCCATCCCACACTTGCTTGCCCGCCGGTCAAAGGAAATTTTTCTTTTTTATTTTTTTAGTCTAGGGGGAAATTTTGCCCTTTTTTTTTTTTCTTTAGGCCAAAAAATATAAGTAAAATTAAAATTATCGGATATTAAGTAAGAGATTTTCTTACATTTTCTAACATAAAGAATGATATTTTCCCAATAAAATAAGATTTATTATTTTATTTTTTTTTACTTTTTTGAGTATAAAAAAAGAATTTGTCTTACTTTTTAGGAAATAAAGTAAGAAATCTCAATATAAATTAGCATTTTTTCTTACTTTTTCGAATATAAAGTAATAGTTTTTCTTGCTGATAAGATATAAAGTATAAAAATTCTTACATTTTCGAATATAAAATAAAAAATTTCACTATAAACTAATAAATTATCTATTGTTGTATTAAGTAAAAAATATATTAATATTAAGTAAGTTTTTTTTTTGGGCAAAGAAAATAAATATAATGTATTTAATAAGTAAGAAATACATAACAATATTTGCACATCAAACAATAAATGTTTACAATCAAATATAAATAATTTTTGGGTATTAAATAAGAAATTTATGGATATATAGTAAGAAATTCGAACATATAGTAAGAAACCCAAACATATAATAAAAATCATTGACCAATTTTTTTTTGGATATTAAGTAAAAAATTTCGTGTATATAGTAAGAAATAAAAACGTATAGTAAAAAATATTTTCTGATGGTTGGAAGGTTTTTTGAACATTAAGTAAAAAGTTTTCGGTTAAAAAAAATGTAAAAAAAAATTATCGAAAAATATTTTCTGGTGACCGGAAAAAAAATCTCGGCGGCCCTACTTTCCAATATATAATTATTATTATTATTATTATTATTATTATTATTATTATTATATTTAATTTTGATTTATTTGACTTTTTCATATTAAGGGTATTGTAAGTATATTTATCTCATAATTTTAAATTATTTGACAAAGAGAATGAATTATTTGTCTTAAAACTAAATATAATACTAATTAACAAATGAACTTTTATTTTGAGAACTATTTAATAATTTTTATTTTTTTTTTATTATTGAAAATTACACTTTTCATCTCAACTGCATCTGCCTTTTAAGTTTAAAAAATCATTACAGAAAATTAATGGCTTGGCGATTACTTTCAAACAGATTTTTTGCTCCCTACATCATAGTCAAACCCTACTAAGTAGGACATGATTTTATAGATCTACTTATTGTCAAATTGTACCAAAGTAGGATACATGGACACTCTCATCTGGCAGCCTATAGGTTACAATTTGAGTCAAGACGCTTAGACATGGCAAAATGAAATCCAAATCGAAATCAAACTACAAATCGTTATCGAAATCGTACCAAATGGTTCAAAAATCGAAATCAATGGTCATCAATTACAAAATGGCCAGTAGTAAAATTGACGGTTCCTTGATTTGAATTATATATATATATATATAACTTTCGATAATATTTTTAACTTTTTTAAGTTCATTTACTACTTAATTTATTTATGCTCCTTGATTTATCATTAGTACATTGTCATGCCATAGCTTTTAAATGTATTTGACTATATGTATAAGTAACTTAATACATTAAATATATAAATAAAATCATATGTTTTATTAATTGACGGGCTCGATGGGCCTAATTGGCTCAACGGGCCTAATTTAATAACTCAATATTTTTATTTACCGTATCGTGTCATGACGTAATTTTTGTGTTTTAATTGAATTATATTTGTATTTTGATTTTATGTTTGTGTCATGTTCGTGGCTACAATTATCTTTAAAACAACAACAACCGAACACAACTCGCAATCCCAGTTGTTAGGTTCCCTACTTTAAAAAACTAAAGTAAGATGTAGATTTCATAAAAATGATTAATTTGATATATTATTAAATATTAAATAGATACAAACAAAAAATTTATAACAATTTGAAATATTGAGTATTAAAAAATTGTACATAATTGACCGCTGCATTAACAAATTTTTTTTGGTATAAAACTCTAACTAAATAATTATTTTACTACTTATTTGGACTTTCAAAACTCAAATGTCATTTGTAGAAACCACTAAATCTCAAAATAACCGCAGCGCAAAAGAACTAAAAAAAAAAAATCAAAATAAATCTTAAAAATCCTAAAAATTATAAAGATAAGATAATAAACTAAACAAAACCCAAAGAATTAAACGTAAATGTCAAATTTGATTCGACTTCATTTAAATCAACATCAAAAGTAAGAAAAGTGATGTTATTAATCCTGATTTGATTTCAAACACACACACGAAAAAAAACTCTTCCGTCAAAAACACTCTCTGAACCAATTTTCAATTTCTAAGTACAATCATTACTAACTTTTAATTTCCAACTATTTCCATGAATGATAGTGAAAGTGGAAAATTGGATATACTAATTAATTAATTAATTAGTTATCGTCATCTAAAGAAATTTATATGACGTCATCACCATTCCCAAGTACAGGCTGTAAACGCGTGGTCATCTCATGCGATATGCCCTTCATGGTCCCAGTTCGATGATTTATGACTAAGTTTAACGGAATCGCAATTGAATTAAAAGGGATTTATGACTAAGTTTAACGGAATCGCAATTGAATTAAAAGGTACAATTGTCAAATACTAAATATAAAAAATATTTTTATCAAATTGTATGATTAATTATACAAAATGTTAAATAATCTAATTATAAATATATAATTACAAGGTTATCCCTAATAATAATAATATAATAATAATAATAATATTAATAAACAATACACCACCACCTCCCGCCGGCCATCCCCA
>BMAC01000286.1:1279182-1323862 GCA_014905375.1 Phtheirospermum japonicum | reverse complement strand
AAGATGATAGGATCGGTTTCATTTTTACGATTTTTCTATTTTTTTCTATTTAATTGGATTTTTTTTTTTTGACATTTCCGAGGGAATTCAAAATCCCTCGGAATTCCGAGGATTTTGAGATTTTGAATTCCCTCGGAAATGTCAAAAAATAAAAAAAAATTCCAAGGGATTTTGAATTCCCTCGGAAATGTCAAAAAATAAAAAAAATCCAATTAAATAGAAAAAAAATAGGGTTTATTTCCGGGTCACCGAGGCGCACCCCTCCCCACCCCGTCGTAATTTCTCGAGTTTTGTTTCTATTTTTTACTATTTTTTCGGATTTTTTCTATTTTTCCCATTGTTCATATAAAATCGAAAAAAATAGGAAACGCGTACTAAACGATCGACGTCCGACCCCCGTGGTTCCACAACGACGAGACGCACACCTCCTCCAATATCAGAAATCACGATGCTACGTCGCTTCACGTTTCCAACCGAAGGAGTTCATCGATCAATCGTATCTTGTTGTTGGTCGAACCCCACGACACATGAGGGCACGCACGTGCTCGTTGGTATTTTACGATCGAATTTGGGGTCAAAACCACCCCACGTGCCTAAGATGATAGGATCGGTTTCATTTTTACGATTTTTCTATTTTTTTCTATTTTTTTGGATTTTTTTTTATTTTTTGACATTTCCGAGGGAAAAATCCCTCGGATTCCGAGGGATTTTTCCCTCGAAAATGTCAAAAAATAAAAAAATCCAAAAAAATAGAAAAAAATAGAAAAAAAATAGGGTTTATTTTCGGGTCGCCGAGGCGCACCCCTCCCCCGCCCCGGTCGTAATTTCTCGAGTTTTGTTTCTATTTTTTACTATTTTTTCGAATTTTTTTTTAGAATTCCATTATAAGCAAAATCGATCTTTAATAATTTAAGAGGCTAAAATAAGATTTATTTTTTTTATATAAAAAATATGCTATTCTGTTTTTTATTTTTTTGGCAATTTGTGATTTTCACATGACTAATAATAATAATTTAACCCTATATAGTTGCAATAATATTGAACCGAAAATGAAAGCATACAAACTTACGTTGAGTTGATTGGTGGAGAAGCAGTTTTGAGGAGATAGAAGAGTCCAAATTTTTACGGACGGTGAGAAAAAACATATAAAATTACCATGCCTATTTGTTAAATAACAAAATAGAAAAAAATCCAAAAAATAGAAACAAAACCCAAAAAATTACGACCGGGACGGGGAGGAGTGCGCCTAAGCGTCTCGAAAATAAATCCTATTTTTTATTATTTTTTTCTATTTTTTACGATTTTAATTATTTTTAATTTTTTTAAAAAAATTAATTAACTTTCCGAGGGATACCGGATTCCCTCGGAATTATTTCGAGGGAAATTGTATTCTCTCGGAAAGTTAATTAATTTTTTTAAAAAAATAATAAATAAAACCGAGGGAATCAAATATCCCTCGGTTTTCCGAGGGACTACTTCGCTCGGAAAACCACCCGTCGGTCATCCCTCGATTTTTCGTTCGGTAAATATGGCGGGAACATTTGGCGCCCTGATTTTCGAGGGATTTTACGAGGGAATGTAATTCCTCGGAAAAAACCGAGGGATTTTTATTTCCCTCGGTTTTCCCTCGAAAATTTCCGAGGGAATTCTGTTCCCTCGGAAAATCCCTCGAAAATTTACTTTTTTTTTTTTATAGTGTATTCTTCTCAATTTTCTAAATGGGTATAGAACGAGAGATTTTTAGGTTTATAAAACAATTAGAAAAATTAGGAATATAAAAAATGAATAAAAAGAAAATGAATAAAAGAAAAAAATTAAACTTGACATGCCAGCGCCATGTCATCGATAGGGCACCGTAATGGATCCCCATCTGATTTCATAGAAAAACCACATTCAGACCTCGTTTGCAAAATAAAATAAAATAATTCTTACTTTAAACCCGTTGACATTTTTACGTCAGGTGTGTCAAATAATAATTATTCTTAAAATTATTTGTGATCATTGTTAAGATCTGTCAGGTTTGTCATATTCTAGTCTCGTATATTTAATTAAAACGAATTTATAATTATAAAATATAAATTAAAATAGCATATTTCAAGAAATAGATTTTAGATTTCAAGTTTTGGATTCATACTTTCTAAAAGAAACTTCTTACTTTCAAAAAGATTAATTATATACTATTTAATTATTAACTTAAATACTCTTTTTTCACGGGAAAACATTTGACTCAAATGCAACCAATAAACCTCTATTTGTTAATTCTGTTGACACCTCAACGGTGTCGACTTCTTATGAATTCGAATTACAAGTGCTTTTTCTTATTTACCCAAAATTTGATATGTCAAACTCAAAACATTTTACATTAATTCCTTCCTTTTATGTATTTTTGCCTATGGTAATAATAGTACTTTTTTCCATAATTTATTTCTAACTCTTTAATTCGTCCGACTTCTTCTCTTTTCTTCGTATGGAACCGAGAGTTGGGAGAGAGGGATATTTCCCCAGATTCATCGATTTCCTCCATCTTTTGTAGAAAATTCCCAATACATCTTGGTTGCTTCTGAATATTACAAATTCTCCATATCTGCATATCCCCCCAGATTGAACGAAGATTCCCACCGATTCTCTGAAAATTCTGAATCTCAGATGTTGCTACCAACTTTTTTTAAAGTTGTGATTTTACCCATTAATCACTCAATGGTTAGTTTTTCGATTCTTCTGTTTACAATTTTCTTTAATTTTTTTTCGAAAATATGCTTATGTTGCAATTCAGATCTGTTGAATTGCGTCCCAGATCTGTTGTTATATGAATGATTTCAATGTTTGCCTTCTCAGAGTCAGTTTCCAATGTTTATTTGCAACGCATAATTTTTAATGTTCTCAACAGATCTGTAGATTTGCAATCCAGATCTCACAATCACGAAAACTCCACAAGTCTTTTATTTTTTCTCTGTTGCTTCTTGTGGTTAAAATCAACCCATAGATGTTCGATTAATCCGTACCATAAGTTTTTCTTGATTATTTCAACTATAATTGGTTGGTTCATGGTTAGTGGATCTACAATCTACTTGAATTAAGAGTTAGGATTTATTCGAGTAATTTTTTGATCTTTGAGTCTTGATCAATTTAGATTCTTGATATTTAACTTCTCAGTTTTTTATTTGATATAATCTTCAATAGAAAACTACCTCTGAGTTTCTTAATTTTAATCTTCTATGTACCTTTGGTCTTTTTTCTATTTCATTAATTTTGCATTTTAATTGTTTAAAATGGAAAAAATCAAAATATGTTACTAATAGCGTTTCACTTAGTTTATGTTGTCAGTTCCCAAATAAATTATTGGTTCAATTGAATCTGGACTCTCGATGCTTTTTTATTTTTTATTTTGACCAGTCTATAATTATCCTTAATGAGACAATTAAAGATGTTAGTTGATGAGAAGTAAGATTCCTTTTGCTTTGTTCTTTGACTTCTAATAATGAGAAAGTGCAATTAATATAAGCATCCTACTATTTAGTATTCTCTATTGGCTGAATCTATCTCCTTTTTGGTTTATTAATCATGTCATTTTCTGAAATTTCTTGAAATTGTTAGTTGTGTGGTAGTTTGGTAGAGTGTTGAAGCTCTTCAAAGAATTAATAAATTTGCATTCTTATTAAGATTAAATTAAAAGGCTGAATCTCATTTTTGGTAGATCTTTTTTATTTTTAATGTACCAATTTGGAGAATATTCCTTAATTTTTGTTTTTGATTATATTGACGTAGTCCGTATTTTATTTGGTTGTGGACTTGACTTGATTGAATTTTTTTTAGGAGAAATCCTATTCTGAATCAAATTTAGAATTTCATTTTCTTTTAATTTCTATAATCAAAGTAAAGTTTGATTCCATTTTTTTTAAATAGAATTTCAATATAAATTTCCTTTGTTTCCAAGATTTTTTTTTTTATTTTTAATATGTACTGAATTTGCTTCAATAATTGATATGCCTAGAGTGTTCTTTTCAAATTTATTATTTATGATAATGGAATCTGCTTTAATTTATTTGGTCATGATTTTTGAGTATTGAAATATTCTATAACTTCGCATGTTTTGGGAATTTTCGCGATCTGAAGGTCTTTATTTTGTCTATATTCATGATGTTTCTTTTGCTAATTTGTTCATGTTTCATGAGTTTTCCCAACTTGAGTGTCTGATATTTTTCTATATTCCTTAGTTATTTGTTTGTTTAGGTTTGGTATTTTGTGAAGAATTGTGTCTTTTTATTTTGTGATTGGGAGACAATCCACTGATTGGTGTCTCCAAGATTGGATCTTTTGAATTGGGTGGGACTTCTTGATTCTTCATCTCAGGTTTTGTAAATTCCATTGCATATTGACTGTATTGAAGGTGGGAACACAATAACATCCGTGGCAATTCCAAGGTAAAAATAACTTTTCTAGAAATATCTTATTGTAAGAGTCGTAGTGTCCTCAATTACAATGAAGAAGCGGAGTTGATTTTATCTATGATGCCATATGTGAAAGATCAATATTTATCCGTTTTGATTTTTATCTATTGTTTGTTGTTGTTTTTTCGCCATTGTAATTTTTGATTGGGGTTTTTTGTGTTGTACCATTTTCTCAATATATTTTGATTGACATGTTTGTTTTTTATGTATGTATATATAAAAGATGGTGGTGAGGAGAAATTGTGAATATTGTTCAGATTACTCTCATAGATGTCGTTAGTTGTTCTTAGTGATCCTAGCCTGGTGGTTCATCCATCAGAGTAGAAACACTTTATTGTCAATATGTAGTTTTCTTTACATCATTCAAAATATTAAATTAACGAAAGAGAAAATTAGTATAAAACCCAATATCTTTGTAGTAAGCTAAGTATTAAATTATGAATATGGCACCTCACATAATTGGAAATCTTTCAGTATGAATAGGTACCTCACATAATTGAAAATTTTTCAGTATGAATAGGTACCTCACATGTGTATTAATATGCCAGATATCATATTTAATAATTTGTAGTTAGCTAAGCAGTGATCATAAAAACCAATGTCTTTTGGTGTGCGGAATTTTGAGTGCACAACATATTTTTTGTTTTGTTTTTGGTAAAGGTGTTGATTAGAAGACATTCTTGATACTTAGAAAAAATAATCATGTCGATGTTATGTCTTTAACTTAGAATCTTCTCTTCAACTTTGATTTAATCGTCGTAAGCAACGCTCATCATTGAGGACATCCAGGGTGTGATATATCACAAAATTGTACTAATAATTTTTTGCAGTTACTAATCATTTTAGTTTTTACTTTTTTTTTTGGCATTTACCAATCATCTTTGTTGTCATCTCTGTTTTTTGTTATTTTTAGCCAAAAGTTCTTCACTCTTTATTATTCCCTATAAATAGATAGGGAGGTTACTCGATTATGATAATACAAGTCCAAAGATACTTCAAAAAACTTATCACACACATGGTGTACCAAATCAATTGGATCACCAATCCTGCACCCAACAATGAGAAATCTTACGCCGATTTGAAGAACATGCCTCGATCACTCCAGATGCTCGGTTAATATACAACAAAATGGTGCTATAAATTTCCCATGAATGAGCCTACAGACTCAAAAACACAAGTAGAATGCGAATGCACATCAAACACACGACGGAAACTCAGCTATTACAACACCAGAATGCATAATGTTCCTCCTTGCGATGATTGCTAACGAGACCCCCACACCGCAAACAGAAGAAGCTGCTCCCGTCCGAGAACGCATCGAGCACGCCCTGCTTTCCCCCTGTCTCGGCAAGAATCGACGTTCCTCGAGGATCGGGTTCGATTGGGTGGCCATCGATCTTGTGTTGTAGAGATAGTCTTGGTTGCAATGGTATGGCCTCAGCAATTGCACATTCAGCAAACAGTGAAGCTAACTCTTCAGCAGCAGAGTTAGTTTAAACTTTATTAATGTACATCTCACGAGCACGATTTAGAGCTTAAGATACAACTTCTTCTTTACCTTGCATTTTCATTGCCATCACCACCGCTTGGAGAGCCTGGGAAGGCTTTCCTTGATCAATTAATTGGCGAGCCATTATGAGCTAATTCCTGACATCATTAGGGTCAGCACTCGAGGCAACCGACTGTGGAGTAGCCTTCGCCTCCATCATTAATGGTACTGTGGAGTGGGAAAGTGGAAGACATGAAGACTACAACTTTTGAGAAGTATTAAAGTTGTGTCATCTGTGACTATGTACTGATGGCATATACCCAGGGCTTATTGACCCGTTTTTTCATTCTTTTTTCTTTTTTGAGAAATTATTATACTTTTCTTTCTTTCCTTATTATTCTCCTTTTCTTTTCTTATTTTTTTTACCCTTTTCTTATTTGTTTGTGTTCTTTAGAAGGTTATTAACCATAAAAAACTATTAGGGTCAGTTTTTAAAATATTCAACCTTTATGGATTGAGAAATAAATGAGTCTCTTTGTAATAGAGAAGTCTCATGGGTAATTTTTTAAATATTGAAAAACTAACAGTTTTATAGACCATCATCAGGGCGGATAATCAGCCGTTAGGGTAGTTTTTAGATTTATTTTTGTTGTTGTTATTATTATTATTATTTTATTTTATTTTGTAGAAGCAGAGTGTTTCACGGTTGTAAAATGAGGATACAACCAAAAATTTGGAGAGGCCCTTTTGCTTGCAATGGCTTTCTTCAAACTTGGATGAAACTGATTTAGAATTGCTGAAATTACAAAATTAATTGTGGGCTTTATTCTTTAAAATAGCCCATTTAATATAATTTTCAGTTGTTTGACTCGGATGTGATAAATGGACGGAAAATTATTTTGTAATTTTTTTAAATGTGATAATCTTTTCTAATTTTCTTTTTACTGCTGATTTTGTTTGGGGAATTATTTATTGTTTGTGTGAATCAAAGCAAAATTTGTACAATATCCTTCAGTTATTATAACGCTCTTGAATATTTTTTCACAATTCAAGCATCTAATTATTTTTTTAGGTTAATTGTGTAGGTTTAAACAATATTACCAAACTAATTTTTGTATATAAGTATTTTTTTTTTCAATTTTCTTATCATCAGAATTTATGTTTTAAGCCGAATTGTTCTAATGTATAGGAATAATAATTTATTTTTTTCCTATTCATATATATATATATATATATATATATATATAATATATATATCATATAGAACCGGTCATTATATGTGAACCTAAGGACTAATCCTGGCCTTAGATCTAATATTGCACAGTGCAATTATATGTCCAGGTTCATTGTGCTTTTTTAGACAGTACTGTAGTGCTAAAATCAGTCCAGTTTTTTTAATTTAATTATATATATATATTTTCTTACGTTTTAAAACATGCAATATGTATCTTAAATTGTAGATCTTGAGAATGTGATTAATTTGATATATATTTCATTCAAAACGAATAAAATTTGAAAAAGTTATGGTTTGTTGAAAATTTGAGTTTCATTTCAAATTTTTGAATTTGCAGTTTATAGATGAAATTTGCGATGTTTTTTGTATACAATCGTAGTGTTTTTTTTTTTTCCTTAATCTATTGTGCTTTCCAAAGAATAATGTAGTGCTCGTAAACATTGATATATGTCCAAAATACTATTTTTAATTAATTAATGCATTTTTTTACATTATTACCATGCTGACATGTCATGATCTCAACCATCAAGATTATCCAATATAATGGTCAAGATGAGTCCCTAGGTTCACATATAATGACGGGTTCTATATCACCCCTATATATTAATGCAAAACCCCCCTAACCTATGTGTCTGCTTCGTATACTTCGTTTGATAAATAAAAAATTATGGTGCTTCGTTTGCCTGTGTGTCATCCGAGCATAATATTTACATATTTTCTTTTTATTGTATCTTACCTAATTTATTTATTTTTTAATTATATTTTTCCTTATTCAATACTTTGCTTTGATTCCCCTAATATAAATAGAAATAAATCATATAATAAGTAGATAAGATCTGAATTAGTTATTTTAATAAAATAAAAAGTACATATGAAATAATTTTAATTAAAAGATCTTTATTATAAAAATAATTAAATAAATTTTATTGATAATATAATTTAAAATAATTTTATTTTTGTAGTTTCAAATATTCTATATAGGTAAAATATGAGTTATTTACAATAATCTAAATATGTAAATAAATATTAGTAATTTATTCAATCTAAACATAAAAATATTAAAGTATACACTAATAATTAATAAACATTAATTAGACACCAGTACAATACGATACTGGTTGAAAGTATGATAACATTTGAATATCTCAAAGTATGTAACTAATAATTAATAACGAATTTATCCTAAACATTAATATATAAAATAATTTAATAATAATTATTAATAAAAATAGATATTAGACACGGGTTTAGAATGTGACGCCTTTTGAATTTTGCAAGTATGTAACTAGGATTTAATGAAATTAATTTAAACATCAAATACAAAAATATTTAATATTTATAATAATTAATAAATACATTAGACATGTACTACGGGTTGGTAATAATTATTTTTATTTTTTATCTTAGATTTAAAATTCATTAATTATCACAAATATTTTTTATATTTATCTTTTGATAAGTTCCGTGTAAAACACGGGTGTTAAACAAGTATATATATTAATTCAAAACCCTCCAAATTTATGTGTCTTGTTCGTATGTTTCGTTTGGATAGTAAAAAATCTTGGTGCTTCGTTTTCTTATGTGTCATCCGAGCCTAATATATACCTAATTTAATATTTTCATTTTACTATATCTTGCCTAATTTAATATTTTCTTTTTATTATATTTAGCCTAACTTAATAATTTTGTTTTATTATATTTTGTCTAATTCAATAATCTTCTTTTATACTCCTAATATAAAAATATAAATAAGTCATATATAATTAGTAGAAAAAAATCTAGATTAATTATTTTAATTAAAATACAAACTAAATATGAAATAAATCTAATTACAAAAAAAACTTATATATGAAAATAATTAATAAATTGTATTTATAATAAAAGTTGAAATAGTTTAATTTTGGAATTGTAAATATTCTGTATAGGTAAATTATGGTATATTTGCAATAATTGGAGTATGTAAAAAAATATTAGTAATGAACTCAATCTAAATATAAGAAAATAAAATTATATAATAATTAATTAATATTTATTACATAATGACACAATGCGAGGAGGTTTGAGGGTATGACACATTTTGAATTTCTCAAAATATGTAACTATAATTACTAACAAAATTAGTTTAAATATAAAAATATAAAATGAGTTAATAATAATTAATTAATATAAATTAGATACGAGTTGAGAATGTGACATCTTTTGAATTTTTATTAGTGTGCAAATATAATTATTAATGAATTTAATGTGAACATTAAATAAAATATTAATAAATAATTATAATAATTAATAAATTGAACAAGGCACGGGTTGAGATACAAGTCCTTTCAATTTATTATTTTAAATTTTATAATTTTCACAAATATTTTTTATATTTAGTTTTTTATAAATCTCGTGTAATATACGGGTGTTAAACTAGTATATATATATATATATATATATATATAGGGATTGGATCTAATGGGTCCAAGTCTTAAAATAGGTCTGTAGGACCAAATAAGAGCCCTTGATTATAAAGATCTAATGGTTATGATTAATCCTAAAAGTAAACCTTAAAATACACCCCTTTTATATCGTAAGATATTCCTAGGATCTCTCCCCGTTTTACATTCCGTGATTAATGATTTTCCCACGATCTCTCACTTTTCTCGCAAGCCATCGTCTCTTTCACAATATTTTATTTTCTCTTTTTATATAGACGCAGATTGACTTACTCGTAGAAAACTCATAAACCGTGGTTGTTTAGAGCCAGTTTATACGAAGTAGCGACCTTTTTGTTTAGCAATAAAAAAGAGATCAGGTAAAACATCTACTCTGTTGTTCAGGCATGAAACTAGTATGTTTAGAATAAGTGCATATTTAGTATTATTTTCCTGCATATTTAATAATCTGTATACGTATTTTTAATGCATGCAGATAAATTATCTTTTGTGTGTTATTCCAGATACACATGGCTGAAAAGTAAAGAAAAAGAAGAGTAGTAAATACCAGTGAAGATACTAATGTTGGAAAACAATCGAAACAAAAGGGATCATACCCAAAGCTGCAAAGCAGATCTATAGCTAAAGTGTTAGTTGAAGCGATTAACGGTTTGAACCCAAACCAAAAGGCGGCGGTTGTTGAGATGGGATTCGGTAGTCTTCTAAATTTGAAAATTAAAGAGATTCCTACGGAACTCACCTACTGGCTTGTTGATAATTTCAACCCCGTAAGCAGTGACTTGGTTTTGCCGAATGGGAAATCAATGCATATAGATGTCGAAGATGTTGAGCGTGTATTGGGGTTCCCTAACGGTACTAAACTAATCGAGAAAAAGACAAAATCAGAAGAGTGTAAACTACTTCGGATATGGAAACAATTATTTAACAAGAACGAGTTCAACATAACCGCCAACGATGTCAGTGTGAAGATGTTACAGTGCACGAATGGATGCGAATGGTTCAAGAGACATTTTATAGTTCTTATTGACTGTTTGATAATTGGAAATAACCAGTCTGGATATGTGAACCCCTTAATTATGAAGTGCTTAGATGATGTTCAAAACATTCAAAACTTCAATTGGTGTGAGTATACGATGAAGCCTTTGATTAAGCACAGATTCCGATGGAAGACGAGCAACAAAACACAATTCAATTGTCCTTTGTTGTTTCTTGCTGTAAGTTTTTATTATTACAAAAAATATTGAATAACAAATTACACCATACTAGAATGACCAATAACGTGTTTCGATTTTCTATTCTTTCATCCAGGTGCTTTATGTTGATAGGGTAGTTATATGCATCCGCGAATTTCCAAGGCGATTCCCTTCCATTTTAGGATGGACGTGCGAACTTCTGAAGAAGAGAACGCCAGATGAGATAAGGTTTGGTGGGTTTGGCAGGGGTTTCGTAGATAATCCACTACAAATTGAGGCAATAACAACCACACGATCAAATAATCTATCAATTGGAAATGATATATGTTCTTTTAAGTCCCATGTAGCACCTTCGGACGATGACATCAATGTACCTAGTGCATCTCAGGTCATTAATCATCCCACTACTAGTATCAAATTTATTTACAGATGCATGGTATTTACTTAGCAAATAAAATGATTAGAATGTAGAGATTTACTCAAATCGTGATGATTGTTTTTCTTTTCTGAAAGGTTCCACAAATTAACAATTTTTGTTGTTCACTATAAAACATGAGTATGCATCAAAAGTTCTAGCAATGCTTTCATGCCTTGCTAATGACGTTGTTGGTTTATTCTCACTACTTCAAGAGGCCCCAAAAGATTTTGTTGAGGATACGCAATTTTGTAGGATACATAAAGTTTCTAAAGATCTCATATGTTTCACCGGTAAAAATAATGATTTAAATTTAGGCTCTGCCCCACTTGAACTTAGTGAAACTCAGCAGATAGAAGCTTGGTGGAATAATACAGACACATTAGATGCCCTTGACAAAATTGATAAAGCTTTATCTACGAGAAACGAGTACATAAAGCAAATGGGTGAATATCCTAGTTTCAGCCTCGGTTTTACTCAGGATGAAGCATGGGAACCTATTATTCAAACATCACACGCATGTGCCCAAGCAACAACACCAGCCTTTGGAGTGCAGGAACCGGTCGAGCATGACATCCCATCAGTAAAAAACTATGTTCATATTAACATTTATTTTTTATTTTTATAGGTATTTGATGATAAATATCTTCAAAATGTGATTACAGGAGGGACCACGAGAAAACGTGGTTGGTGATGGTAATGCTGACATTGTTGATCAAGTTGACAAGCATGCAGATGAGTCAATTGAAACCAGAGATCATTGCAATCAACTTATCAAAAAAACAAAAAGAATCCCTGTTAAAACAGATGCAACCAAATCCCCTTTTTTGATAAGGCCAATTACCATGACGTCCAAATGTGATGCTCAGCAAGTAATGGTTGCGACGTGGTTACTTAAAAATGAAAAGGCTGACAAGTAAGATATTATTTTTTTTAAATAATAAATTCATTCATTTTAATAACAACTGATCAATTATGTAGTTTTCCTCATCTTGTATGCACGGTTTAGCGTTTGTTAATGCATACATAAAAAAGAATAGATGCTTATCTAAATTTAAATAACAAATCTTTGTCCTTAATATATTTAAATGTGAATGATTTTTGCTTTTGAATTTTTAGGAATGAATTGATCTTCAAATTTAGACAACATAGGCTACTACGAGAAGAAATTAAGACATTGGAAGGGGGCGAGCTTGTGAGTGTTGCAGTTGTCGATACATGGTCCAGAATTTTGAATCACAATGAAGAGTTTAGAAGTAAAAGCTCTCCACTCAGATACTTCTCAACAACTTATCCATGTGTGAGTGATTATTTCATGTAGGGACTTTGCAAATAAAATGTCTAGTGATCCTAAATTTTATTGATTTTATGTCAGCAATACACAGTGGTATCACCTAACGAAGCTTGGGATTTCGAGACAAAGCTACAAACATTTGGTAAAAGTTTTGAGGCAGAATTCATTGACATGGGTGGTACTAACATGAGAGACATTGACATGGTAATATTCAGATATAATTGTATAACAATTATAAATTAATATTCACACACTTTAATAAAGATGGTTCTTTCTTTGTATCAGTTCTTCTTCCCGATTTTCAAAAATGTGCACTTCTTTGTCGTTTGTTTCGACATGAAGAGAAAACAATGTCACATATTAGACAACTCCGCAGAAGGTGGAACATCACTCCGTAAATATGAAAGCATACCAAGCGATCTGGTAATATGAGTTTTTCTTATCAATGATATTTATATGTTTGTATTCTTAGTGTAACTTATGATCTATAACTTAAAAGACATTTACTTTATCTCAAGTTAGATCAATTATGAAATCTACAAGCTTCATTTGCCATATCTTAGAATATAAATTATCTAATTTAATTGTTATGATTACTTATCTTGTGATATCGATATATGTTCAGCAAGTACTTGCTTTCAAAAGGTTACGAAGGATTGGCAACGACAATTGATTTTATGACCCCAGTTAGACTATCAATATCGTGGAGAGATACAGAAAACAAGGTGGACTGTGCCATTTTTACAATGCGCCACATGGAAACATATATGGGTGGAGGCATAAAAGGATGGGAAAGTGGTTTGGTTAAGGCTAGAGAATCACAAATCCTCATGATGCGCAACAAGTATTGTGTAGCTATTGCCCTCAATGAGATTAATGTATTAAGAGACAAAAACATGGAAGAGGCAAATAAATTTCATACAAGGCGGAGAGTATAAGAGATAAATTGTTTAGATTCATCGGATTTTTTTTTCAATGCATTTTTATCATGTACTTATTCACATTTTTTCTATATTTTCCATGCATATTTATTTGCTTTTCATGCAGATTTGTTAGCTTTCCATGCATATTTAAAACAACATTGTCGCTCACAACATTCAAATTCAAAATTCCGCAAAAAAAATGGAAGCGTTGACACACTTTTGGAAAATGGTCATAACTCATTGTAAAAATACTTTTTTTGAGATCCGTTTTTTGCGTTGTAAAGTAGACTTACAAGGCTTTAAAATGATACATGGTTTGTATTTTAAATCTTTATGTATTAAAGCAGTTTATTAGTTAAAATCGACCCAAACATCTGAATTTGTGTATCAGTCTATTGAACTATACACCCGAGCCTTTTTGTTTGCTTCTTTATATTATGAAGTAACAATAAAAAACTAGACGTGGTCTTATTCACTTATTTTTTTCCCTTGCATATTTACAATGATGTTGTTGCATAAACGGATAAAGTAATATGATCTGGTCGATTGCTCGGATAATTCTTCAGGTTGTGCGCATTTAGAATAGTTTCATACAAGGCAGAGAGTATAAGAGATAAATTGTTTAGGTTCATCGGACTTAATTTTTTCAATACATTTTTATCATGTTCTTATTCACATTTTTTCTATATTTTCCATGCATATTGATTTGCTTTTCATGCAGTTTTGTTAGCTTTCCATGCATAATTAAAACAACATTGTCGTTCACAACATTCAAATTCAAAACCCCGCAGAAAAAATGGGAGCGTTGTCACACTTTCGTAAAATGGTTTTAACTCATTGTAAAAATACTTTGTTTGAGATCCGTTTTTTGCGTTGGAAAGTAGACTTCCAAGGCTTTACAATGATATATAGTTTGTATTTTAAATCTTTATGTATTAAAGCAGTTTATTAGTTAAAGTCGACCCAAACATCTGAGTTTTTGTATCAGTTTATTCAACTATACACCCGAGCCTTTTTGTTTGCTTCTTTTATATTATGAAGTAACAACAAAAAACTAGACGTGGTCTTATTCACTTATTTCTTTTCCCTTGCATATTTACAATGATGTTGTTGCATAATCGGATAAAGTAATATGATCTGGTCGATTTCTCGGATAATTCTTTAGGTTGTGCGCATATAGAATAGTTTCATACAAGGCAGAGAGTATAAGAGATAAATTGTTTAGGTTCATCGGACTTAATTTTTTCAATGCATTTTTATCATGCACTTATTCACATATTTTTTATATTTTCCATGCATATTTATTGGCTTTTCATGCAGATTTATTAGCTTTCCATGCATATTTACAACAAAATTGTCGCTCACATCATTCAAATTTAAATTCCCGCAGAAAAAATGGGAGCGGTGCCACACTTTCGTAAAATGATCATAACTCATTGTAAAAATACTTTTTTTGAGATCCGTTTTTTCGTTGGAAGTAGACTTACAAGGCTTTACAATGATATATGGTTTGTATTTTAAATCCTTATGTATTAAAGCAGTTTATTAGTTAAAATCGACCCAAACATCTGATTTTGTGTATCAGTTTATTGAATACACCCGAGCCTTTTTGTTTGCTTCTTTTATATTATGAAGTAACAACAAAAAAACAGAAGTGGTCTTAATTAGTTATTTCTTTCCCTTGCATATTTACAATGATGTTGATGCATAATCAGATAAAGTAATATGATCTGGTCAATTGCTCGGATAATATTTCAGGATTGTGCTCACATTTAACAAAAAAAAACATAAAAAAAACAATCGGTTGAACTGAAATTGTGTCGCGACTATAAACAATCCATTAGGGAAGAAAAGCAAAAGTTCTTGATTAACAAATAGAAAGAAAAAAAACAAAAAAACTTCACTTTATATTGGGACATGTCTTGCTGTTATGTTTACCGACAACTTCACATGTTCCACATCGCCTTTGTAACTTTTTACTCGATCTGATAGCATTTTCTCTCTGGCTTTGAATACGATTCTTTTTGCGGCTACCACTTCCTTTGTTATTTGCTTCTCTAGGAGGTAAGACACTAATATTCAAATGCGAAGTGGATCCCGTAAATGACTTAATAACCGCCTGCTTACCGAAAACTGCCGTGCCACCAGACTGTTTAGCTAATAACAACTACTTTTGTTCAGTGATGACATGTGATAATTCATCCAACTGATCTTCACTTCCCTGTGCAAGGCCAATGCAACAATGTAAATCTGACCATAACTTGTTCAAATTGCCAATACTTTCATGCATAGGTTGCTTATCGAATATAACACCTTTAAGATCCAGATTCAATGATGCGACCTTTGTCCATCTGTTCAGCAAATACTCATCAGGAATGCGATCAAGATCCTTAAAAAGCATTAATATGTGACGACACAACAGTCCAACTCTTTCAAACATTTTGTAAGAACATTGTGCAGTATTGACGCCTTTACACAATATAACATTAAACACACTATTTTCGTCATCTTTAATTGTGTAATGACAGTTCCCACCCACCTCACGAATATGCGTCACCAGGCATTTATAACAAGCCGCTTCAATCTCAATTCTCACATCAGAAAATACTTTGTTCGTATATATTGAAGCAGCATGTTGTTCAATGGCTAACGGTGTACTGCATTCAGGAATTCGAGCCTCACATTCACTATTTAACTTTTCCACGACATTTCTCTGTTCATCCATCGCACTATCAAAGTACATAAAAAACTCAACCAAACTAGATTGGGGATTCGTGAAATGTCCGAACCAACTGTTCGCACTTTCAGATCTAGAGGTTGTCCTAAGCATCCCACCCAATTTTACATCCCTAAAATAAGCAGGGATCCATAAATTCTTAATCTCAAATAAAGATGCAAACCATTAATGTGTTGACAAGCCAAATTCATTCATAGTTTCTTTCCATTCAGCATCAAATTCAGGAGGCTCTATATAATCATTCTACACGACCCCATTAAGTCTCCTCATGAAATTTTCATCATTAAACAATGCATGCCCAATTTTTTTACTTACCTTCTCCATGATATGCCACATGCATAATCTCTGCCTTCCCGTTTTAAAAACTTTATTAATCGCATTTTTCATTGCTGGATCTTGATCAGTAACAATGTAATACGGTTCTTGACCCATTTCTTTCAAAAAATTCGAGAACAACCAAGTATATGACTCTTCATCTTCTTTGAATATCAACCCTGCTCCAAACGTAATGCACCACTTGTGATCATCAACACCAGTAAATGGAGCAAACACCAAATTATACACACACATATTAAAAATAAACATATAACCCTTTTTTTCCCCTACAATACTAAAACAATGTGAATAAAATGGTGCTTGTATTAAACATCACCATTGTTGTAAGTATTCATGCACACTTCATTAAACATGCACGTTACACATTGATTGGCAACATAACAAAAACTGCATAGAACAGAAGTACCTACATAAATTAAATGTATATATATAATATATAATCTAATTAAGAAATATTAAATTAAATGTGCAAAACCAGGTAAAAAATAAAGAATACCTATTTGTGATGTATGTAGCGTCAAAAGATATAACATCGCCGAACATGGCATAGTTCTTCTTCGCAGTTGGATCGGCCCAAAATAGCCTTGTTAACTGACCATTCTCATCCACCGCATAATCAAATTCCATTTCTGGACACACATCAACTTTTTTGAAAAACCTATCTATAATTAACTGTGCATCAGCTCCACAAATGTAAGCCTTCAGCTCCCTTTTAAAATTCTTAAAATCTATATGCAAAGCCCCAATATTAGCATAGCCCCCAACCATCTCTTTATACAGTCGATGTGTTTTAGATGGTCCAATATTTTCCCTCACACAGTTGATAATAAATTGTTGATGGGCAAAACTGAGACTTCTATTTACTTTCAAAAACTTTATATACATCATGGATGACAAACAATGATTGTGTTGATCTTCAAAAGACTTCACAGTGTAACCTGTGCTGTCAACATATTCAAGTTCCAAGCGAGCTGTGCAACAAACTCTTTTTGAGACTCTATTTCTCTTAATTGTATTATCTTTAGATCCTTCTGAGATATTCTCCTTGGATTTTGAGGATTTAGAAGAATTGTTAAACCCCTTTTGTTGCACACAAATTTTTGCACACGAATGATACCACTACGAAACCTTTTGTAGTACTAATCCGCACATCAAAACCGCTAAGCGAGCCATAAGTTTTGTAAAATTGGATACCCTCTTTAAGATCCTTGAACATCATCCCAGTATGAGGCGTTATCTCTTCCTCACATTCTGGGATCCAATATTTGCTTGAACTAGGTGATATCACCATACGTTGTCCCAATCCTTCGCTATTAGTTTCTGCAATTAATTATGCGTGTTAAGTATGGGACACTAAATGGTCCAGTACCATCATTTTAAATTATTGAATAGTACATAGCATTTGCATCTGTAGGAAACCCCACTTAATATAACCATTCATCTCAAGTGTTCTAAATGGGCACAATACTAACAATATAACCCGCAAATGCTACATATATTCATCAAAGCGACGCCAGTAATGTAAATATGCATAAGCGGCATGTTAAATATGCAGAAAGAATTTAGTAAATATGCATGCAAATGCAAACAAGTCTGCATTACGTTCTCTTCAAATTTAATAAATATACTTTTATTAAAGTGATGCCATTGTCGTAAATATGCGTGAATAATCTAATAACCATGCATTAGAAGGATACAAAATATGCGATCGGATTTTCAGTGAATAAGTACTTATTAGAAAACACTGAAAAAATTAAAAATATCTAATAAAATGAGAACATCCACCAAACTATTTTCATTACGCATCTAACGGAGATTGCATAATCAGTGTGTTAAATATGCAGACAACATTGAGTAAAGATGCTGCAATTTCTATCAAACTAACGACAAGATATCTTCATTAATCAGCAGCGGCATTGTGTTGCATGGAATATGAATTAAATATGCACGTAACACCTATTAATTATGCATGCAAATTCTAATAACTGTGCATTAGGTTCTCTTCATATTTAATAAATATAATTTCATTCATGCTGCGACGTTGTCGTACACATATAGGACTAATCTAATAACCATGCATTAGAAGGCTACAAATTATGCACCAGATTTTCAGTAAATAAAAACTCATAAAAAAGACTTCTAACAAAATTAAATAAATCTACCAAAACAAGAACATCCATCAAACTATTTTCATTATGCATAAATGGTGTTATGTATATGCACAGAAAAACCAGGAAGTATTCATGCTAATTCTATCATGTTAACGCCATATTTTTTCAATTATCATAAGCGCCCTTGTAAATGTGCGCTTAATGTTACAGATATGCATGAAGAAATAGGTATATATGCATGCGACCTCTGTTAGATGCAAAAAATGAACATAGACATCGTTGTAAATATGCATGAACATATATGTAAGAATGCATGTGAGTGTAAAGAAGAAAACTATAACAACGTTTTAAATATGCAAACAAAATCGAGTAAAGATGCTGCAAAAACCAAGTAGATAAGCATGGTTTTTCCAAAGCATGCTGAAGATCTGCATCATAACAGAAAATGAATGACCGAACTCCAGGAATACAGAACAGTAGTAAAAAGACCCACCATTTCCATCAAGGTTAATTATCTTCTATTTATGCAACCACGTCGAGCGATTTCTTCTTCTCTACAAAATTGTTTTCACAATCTTCTATTGTGCAACAACAAATGGAGAATGAGGAATTAACAAGAATGGAGATATTTCGGGACAGATCTTGATGATTCTGAGAAAGAATAAAAGCGTGGTATTACCTATTTTAGTTTTCAAGGTTATTTCCCCTATTACCCTTCTAATCTAACATTTCGGAAATAGCACACTAATTACATAGATTAATCATAACCATACGATCTTGGTAATTAAGGGCTCTGATTTGGCCCTACGGACCTATTTTAAGACTTGGACCCATTGGATCCACTCCCTATATATATATATATATATATATATATATATATATATATATATATATATATATGTGTGTGTGTGTGTGTGTGTGTGTGTGTGTGTGTGTGTAATTTGATTTCTTTTGGTTTAGTTATGAAATTTAGAATAACAAAAAAAAACTAAATTGGTTTGTGGTACTTCAAATGAGCTACTGAGGAGTAAGCTTCTGAAAATTTATTAATCACTTCATTATTTATTTATAATCATTAATATTATTTATTTTATATTAAAAAAATTTACGTATTAGTTGAATAGATATTTATTTATACGCAAACGAATAGAAAACACGACATTCATATTTATTTGTATTACTTTTCAATTTTTGGTTTACCAGTAGTTTCCTTTGTTAAGGAGAAACTGTTGGTAGTAAAGTCCATGCATACAAAACATGTTTTCCCATAGTGTATCATATTAGAGCATGTGTGTATCATATTCTGATAAGGATAAGTTTGTATGCTTATTTGAATTCCTTTATCTCCTTCATTTAATTAGATTATGTGACTCAAAATATCCAGTTACAACATATATTGAATTCGAATACTTATAAAGTATTATTTTTATTTTCTCTTCATAATATTCTAATTCAATTGAAATCCACAGTCAAAAATTATCTTACCCACGAAATAAACTATTTATCCAAAAATACTCCACAACCAATAAATTGGTTAGTATATAACAAGTTCATACGTTATTTATGTTTTTTTTCAGGTATAAAAGAATCGTACAAAATTTATACCACGGATATATTAATCCCCAATCATATTTTGAAATTAAAAACTGGAGTTTCAGTTATGTTGATTCGAAACATGGATCAAGTTTCAAGACTATCCAATGGTATTAGATTAGTTGTTACCCAACTTGGAGATCGCATTATTGAAGCAAAGATTTTGTCAGGAACTAATGTTGGGACAAGGTTTACATCCCACGAATGGCATTAAGCCCTTCGTACAGTAGGGTTCGTTCAAATTTCAAAGGAGACAGTTCGCTTATAGTTTGCTTCGCAATGACTATAAACAAGAGTTAGGGTTAAACTCTCTCAAATGTGGGTTTGTATTTGCCAAGACCAATTTTTAGCTACGACCATCTCTACGTCACAATCTCTCGAGTCATAAAGGATTAAAATTCTTAAGTTGTTATGACGATGGTAATATTTTTAATAAGACGGCAAATATTATTTACAAGGAAGTTTTCCAAAACCCCAAGTGAATAATTTCAATACGTTGTATTATTAACTAAAATCTTGAACTTATTTTTTTTATTTTTATTTTTATATGTTTACTGGATATGCCCGCGTAAAAATGGGTTTCCAAACTAGTATATATAAAATCTAAGTTTATGCTAAATAATCGATCAAATTCAGAAGACACAAAAACTAATCAGGAGAAGAAAAGGAATAATTAAATGTGAAAAAGTAAAGATTACAACACCAAATCATTTTGATGAATGTATTCACACGTATCCTCAATGTTAAAAATTTAAAATAAATATTATATAGACTACATCTCATATGTTTACTGTTAAACATCACAATCTATTTTCAAGGCTAGCTAAATAGCTTGATCAACCTCTAGGAGAATCCATAAGTTTCGGCAAGTTTGGTTGTAACATACTTGAACATCTTTCTTGCGTTTGACTCCATTAGAATAAATCTTGAATTCTCGAAATTAACTATAGCCAATAACAAGCCTTCTAATTCAAGGTCAGTTCAAAATACTACTAAATAAAAAATAAAAAATTGGGTTCATTGGCTCATCTACAACTATTAAAAATGAATCAATCAGACGAATATCATCCAAAACACCAACCGCCATTCAAATAGATAACTACCGTAGCATCGATAGCTGAAATTAAAAAAAAAAAAAACTTCAATGTGAATGGAAGCTCGATTTCAAGCTAGCTTTCGGTTTATACACATCAACGGGGTTAGATGATACAATATTTTCCTTCAACTTTAAAAGCATGAGTAGCCTTAAACTCTCTCTTTACTAAATAGTCATGAATATAGACATCAAGCTGGCGTGAAAAATAAGAAGTCCAAATATAAACAAAAAAATGTGTGCATTTTTTTATTACAAGGAATTAACTGAAGGCAGTCAGATATATATAGGAAAACCTAAAGATAACACCACAACTAGTTTCAGAAAGATAAAGTTAGAAATAACATAATCAAAATAACTCCAATAGGCAATTAAAAAAAAGGCAAATCAATTACCAATAAATAATATTCGAGAAAATTATTTTCAGTCCTATACATAAACTAATCCAGAACCAAAGAGAAGTAAAATTCATAGTTCCCACCCAAACACACACACAGGAAACCTTAAGCACAAACGCGTGAGAAAAACATGAAAAATGAGTTGAATAAAACCAGAGCAGAGGTATTGAAGACTGAATTTTGTTCTCATATACCCAAAAAACATCAAATCAAAAATTTAATATGAGACATAAGATATTTTCATAAAAATAAGAACTTAACCAAATAGATAAATGAATGTGTCAAACCACGTAAAATACAAAAGAAAGAGAGAACATTCAGAAAAAAGGGTGGAAAAGATTGGGGAAAAAGAAAACTTACATTTTGTCAGCTTTCCAGTCATTTTGAGAATGGTTTTTCATCCTAGTAGCAGAATACAAATGTTAGATCCTGGAAATATTATTTTCTACCCCCCTTAGCATCTAAACATATTTATACCATTAAACCCAACAAGAATCCAGATAAGAAAATAAAATTGATTACTCCCTCCGTCCCAAAAAGATAGTCCACTATTCCATTTTCGTCCATTCCACAAAGATAGTCTGGTTACCATATTTAACATATCATTAATTTTTCATTTCCACACATACCCTTAATTAATATTCTTGAAATACTGGTTTTCTACCTCGTAAATTGAAAATTGATGATTACAATGCAAAATCTTACTATTCCAATAACAAATATACTAATTCCAACACTGAGTTTTATGAGTATTAATTGACATTAATAAATTCAAGAAGGGCA
This sequence comes from Phtheirospermum japonicum, assembly GCA_014905375.1. Taxonomy (NCBI): domain Eukaryota; kingdom Viridiplantae; phylum Streptophyta; class Magnoliopsida; order Lamiales; family Orobanchaceae; genus Phtheirospermum; species Phtheirospermum japonicum. Next base: position 1,301,377 of record BMAC01000286.1, on the reverse strand, counting down.
TAATTGGAAAACACTAACTAAATTAATGATTTAACTATATAAACTACCAATTTCTTAATCTCTGTGAAATCAACCGTAGGACCATCAAATTAGGATGGAGGGAGTATTACTAATATATACAACAATAGACAAGTACCAAATATCGAGCAGTGAAGAGAGACGATGGATTTTTAAGGCGTTGTTTACATTATTTCCAATCTTCTAACCAGGGGTCATTAGCTAATCTCAAATTGACCCAGATCACATTCGATTCCCCCGAAAACACGATTAATTGCACAAAAAATTAACTACCTAGAATTATCAATCTCATTGAAAAATTAATTCTAAAATCCAAACATTCAACAGGGTAGAGTCGGAAATAACGTCGGAAAAAATATCAAATCTAAACAATTACCAAGTAATTCTGGCAAGAAAAAAATCAAGTTATCAAATGAAATAACACCATGAAAAAAAAATTCATCTTTCGAATGGTGAGTTCATTTCAAACTCATGGAATAAACACTAAATTACATAAATCGATCTTGCATATTCACAAATCTACATAATCTCATCAAATCGGAAAATGCATGCACATAGGAAATATGAAATAATCACATCAATCCTGACAATTATATTTGATTTCATCTTTTGGGAAAAAGAAATTAGACGAAGGGAATGAGGATTTCAGAGAAAATAAAGTTAAAATAGAGGAGTACGAAGTAGAATATGAGAATGAAGGTGTAGATGGTGCAAAAAAGAAACTGGAGAATTTTTTTACTGAATGGATAGAGGAGTGTCGTTTTTTTTTTTCGGTGGTTTTCACAGAGAGAGGAGAAAAAATATAAATGCGATAGCAACAAAATTAACTGAAGAGTGGCAAAAAAAATAATTATAATTAATAAAAATAACTTTTTAATCAGTAGATTAAATAATAAAAGAAATAGTTAGTACTAATATCACAATTCTCGTGGGAACGATATCCGGTGCCCTAAAGCTATATACTATAAATGATCGGTGCACTTACCGAGATTTTTATAGAGTAGCTTTTTATTCATCATACCACAATCAGTAATGTGTATTATCACATCTGGTAATTGATTTTGATTTTTTCATTTGCTTGTTTTCATGAATTACCACAACTAGTACTATGTAAGCAAACATCTGGTAATTGATTTTGATTCTTCATTTGCTTGTTTCCATGAATTACCACAACCAGTAATGTGTATTATCACAATTGGTAACTGATTTTGATTTGTTTATTACTTGTTTCATTTAATTAACACAACTAGTAATGTGTACTATCATAGTTGGTAATTATTTCTTATTTCTTTATTTGCTTATTTTATTGAATTACCACAAGTATTAATATATATTACCACAACTGGTAATTAATTTTGATTTCTTCATTTGCTTATTTCCATGAATTACCATAACCAGTAATTTGTATTATCATGTCTGGTAATTGATTTTTATTTCTTCATTTGATTGTTTCCATGAATTACCACAATCAATAATGTGTATTATCACATATAGTAATTCATTTACCATAAATAGTAATTGATTGTTCTTGATTCATTCACTTAATTTTTTTTGGTGCAAAAATGATAGGAAAGAGGAAAGAAACATTTGTTATGCAGTCTTCAGAAAATAAATCCTTGAAAGAACATCAAATTATGAGTTTAGGAAGAGACCTGTGGAGGAAAAAATCAAAGAAAAATAAGGTATTGGATACAAAGCCCACCATGGTGCTTATAAAGCCCAAGAAAAAACTCAGGAAAAAGTCGCCAAAGAAAAAGACGGCTTCAAAGGCTGCAAAGAAAAATGACGACCCTGACCCGATACCGACCATTACGCAGAGATGCACGATCTAAGATTCTTATATGTTTTTGAATAGCTAAATATAACATAACTCTCCAGACGTAGGACATTCTCGAGAAGACAACCTTCTAGAGCTTCATCAAATGTTTCAAGGATTGCTTTCGAACTTATCATGAAGCACTTCAATGTGAACCGGACGACATGGGTGTTTCACGAAATTAAGGTGGAGCTTGTTCCATATCATGTATAACTCTTGTTCAACTTGTTGGACAGCGGAAAAAACCAATCTGTCAACGCAGCAAACAGGGGTGAACAAGTAAAGCTGTTATTTCCAGAATTCATGAAAATGGGTCCAGTACAAATCTTATAATGTCATTGCTTGTCGGTAAGTAAAATAAGAAGAAGTAAATCTGAAAGAAAATGATAAATTTGAAGGCTTCAATGACTAGATTAAACGTCTGATGTCAGTAATAATGTTGAAACATTTTTACCAACATATGTACTGAATGACAAAATTAAGCCAAAGATGATTTTTGTCTGTGAGTTAAAGTAACTCACAGAACACGACCGTAGGCCAAAAATATATTACTAGAAATGTTTAGAAATCCCACAAACAGGATTCTAGCAATATTACAAAAAGAATGAAAAATAGCTGCTCCTAAAAAGGTTCTTCTCGTTCGAACAAGTCGAACTTCGAAGAATACATAAAGATGAAGAAGAAATGATATCTATTGTTTTTCTGTTTTTTCCCTTGCTGTTTTTCGTGAACTTTCCAAATGAAAAACGTCAAGCTTTTGTAGTGCCACTTCTTTGAAGGAGTCCTTGTTCCACACAACAAGGTCTTGATAATTATCTTTTAAGATAACTTAAGAGATAAGGACTCCTATGTCTACTAACATCTCAACTAACACTAGAGTCCTAGACAGGCAAATATACTAAACATACAATTACAATTAATAGGATTAACTTCACGTAGTCTAAAATCCTATCAATCTCCCCCTTTTGCCTGTCTGGACAAAACTAGAGAAAATCTCTCCCCCTGAAAAGACATTGTTGGAGACTCCCCCTAAATTACTAAGCTGCAGAAATGTTAGTAGAAATAACAGTAGCACTAGTACTAGCAAAGTTTGAACCAATAACAGAAAATAATGTTTTAACCAAACAAAACAAACCAACCAAAACAAAAACAAATTGTTCAAACGCCCTTGGGCTTAGAATAATCAGGGTCACTTAGGAAGTGTGTCTGGCTGCGTCCTCCTAGACCGGCGCGGAATCAGAATGGTCTCATCTTCATCGTTAACCGCATGAGCAGCATCCATCTTCTACTTTCCTTTGTCCACCACCGTGGCAGTCGTCGTAGCAGCCTCTCCAGAAATAGCCTCAGCCTTCCTCCTCTTGTCAGCCTCCTCTCTAGTAGCATCTCCAGGAACAGTCTCTCCAGTAGTTGTCTCTCCCCCTTTTTGTCCAGATCGCAAAAGAAGCAATTTGGAGAAGAAATCGCGTGTCCTCTCTAGACCAGCTAAGTGAGACTGGGCCCCTTCAATCTGCTGATCAATCAAGCACAACTGAACCTGCAAATCAGACACAGGAACAGGAATGGAGGAACACATGTGAGTCCCTGTGTTAGTAACACCAAGACCAACATCAGGAGAAATCGTGGCGGAGTCCACATCTTCATCATCCGAGAATTCCATCGGCAGGTCTATAACACGATTTGTGCCGTCAAAGTGCTTGTGCTCAGTCCAAACAAGCTAGGCTCCCCGCTAAAGTGATCATCATTGTACTTTTAAAGTCCTTGATCAGCAAGAATGGAATAGATAAGCGAGGGAAAGGGCAGACTGACTTTTGTAGAAGTTATGGCGGCAAACTTCGTCATGCAGTCAAACACAGTTTGACCAAAGTTAAACCGCACTCCCTTCCCAATCTGGAACAACGCCTTGCCTTGTGACCGAGTAACTGTAGTTGTGTTGGTCGTCGGAACCCAATTGCACACTGCCACCTTGTGAAGCGCGGAGTAGAGTGAGGTGAGATGAGAGCTCAGAAACCTCTTTGGCCCATTTCGTCATTTGTCCTCCAGTCAGAAACTTGGCCACCTCATCGAAGTCATCAACCGGAGCACCTTCGTCATCGTCCACAGTGTCAAAGAACCTGTTTATCACAGCAGGAGTGAAAGAATAAATTTGTTCACGCACAAAGACCTTACCATACTGCTCAGACAGCTGATTCAAAATTGAGGGAAGCATGTTAGCATAAAACTCCAGAACAGCCTCTCGCAGATAAGGTACAGCAGTGGTCACCGTGGAAGTAAGCCCCTTCCTGCTCAGAAATTTGTTTAGATTTTTCTTCTCGAATAGCCCGAAGTCAACTCGTCTTTCGTCAATCAGTGTTCGGTTATGCAAGCCATTGTATCTCTCCTTGGCTTCACTCGTATAGAAGCGAGGAGCATAAGCGCTATCCACATCCAGTTCTTCATCGTCAGAGTCATCACCCAAATCAAAGCTACTTGATTCTTCCCCCTCAGAAGCTTTGTCCTCCGGACTTTCCTGTCTAGCTTCAAAATTAGCATCATCCGAGTTATCAGATGCAGTGGAGCTTGAGACAGAGACTTCTTGAGCAGCAGGCTGAGTGGTGGGAGAAGAGTGAGTGGTTTCATGAGAAGTGTCAGGCAGAGGTGTGCCAACATCCTCACTCATATTGGATTCTTTTGCAGAAATGGTCCTTTCTGAGGACCCTCTTGAAAGTGGTGATGATTGATCAGGGGAACGACATGCATTAACAGCAGCTGGAGGCACAGACCCAGAAGCACCCTGCACAGGAACAACCTTACCCATTCTTAACAGTAAAGATGCCAAAGGTGCATCTTCATCCTCCAGAAAATCCTCCCCATCAATCTCCATAGATTCAGAGTCGGGTGCCACCATATTTTGAGGAGAGAGACGCTTCCTCTTGGCCCTAAACTTGCGCACCATTTCAACTTCTAAATCGAGGAAAAATGGAGTGACCGGAATCTCCTCCTTCTCAGCTACCAGTCCCTCCAGTGGCGCATAGTCTTCATCATCACTGTCAGTCAAGTAGTCAATGTCCTCTACAAAGGACATCTTTTCTAGCGGAATGTTTCTGGGTCCGCTGGACTGACTCTTGGGAACTGCCTCCAGCAAGTGACCCGGGTTAATCCCTCTCATCCGTCGAGAGTGCTTAAGCAATGTATTTCCAATTCGCCCACATGTTTCTGCAATCAATTTTAAAATTGGCAGATTATTTACATCAATCTCGTTCCTGGGGTTACCTGGGAGAATTGCAGCATAGGGTTCTACGGTATCACCGGCGGGCATCGGAACCATGGCAGTCGACAAATTTGACAGTGGCGGCGTTGCAGAAGGGACCTCGGTGTCAGGTCCTTATGTTAGAGCAGAGCCACCAACATCCGTATCCACAGTGGAGGAACCTCCGTGTTCGCCTCGAATATCGAGGGGAACATACCTCGGGAGAGTGCCGGAAGCACCGCTATCCTCCGCAATCAACACATTCTCTGCTTGAGAGCTGGCAGACTTTCTTGGCACTTTGACTTTTTGTGGACCCATCTTTGATCAGAAATTAGGTTTGCTTTGGGAGAGCTGAATGTGAAAAGGGTTTTGACAGAGCTTTTGACAGAATTGAGGGATGTACCTGACATATGCTGCGTTCTAAGTGGACGGTAGAGATTACCTTCAGATTAAAAAAAATTTGAAGCGACAGGCCCAATAGTTAAGCCCAACTATCCCTTTTAACCACAGTTATCCACAAAAAGAAACGTGCAATAGTAACTCAAATCCACAACACTCTGATTGTAACCCTCTTGACGTTAAGGCATTAAGAAAATTATGAGATTTGAGTAAGAGAAAAACAGAATTTTGTTATGAGTATAGTATTACCAAAAAAAAAAACTTTAAGAACAAAATTCACCAAACATGCATGTCCTAAAGTTATGTCTAAAGGAATGACCTAGAAAAAAAACATATAGGATTCACAAGAGCAGTAGAGTGTTGGTTCTTTGTGTGATGGCATTGGCACTGACATTCAATCAACAAAGTCAATGAACTGACAATTCTTAACTCGGTGAATGACAAAGTCATTTGTGTTTGAGGATATTTGTGTCCGGGAGTAAAAGGAATCTCCACTTTAACCAGCAAATAGATTAATCCATTGATCATGAACTTTTTCTTTATTTCAGCACATTGGCAGGAAATAGCAATCATTCTGAGATAATTGGCTGGGACATCCTTCAAACTTTTTTATAAGAATTTTAGCACACCGAGAGAAAGTCATGTTTCTGCAAAAGTCAGTTCACAATTATTTATTTCGAAAGTTCCATCCCCTTTAGTCACCACACTCAAACCGTCAATTTTCCTGCGAATTGTGAATAGTGCAAGATCTATCATGTTATTATGAAAAAAGATAAAAAAAAATGCATGTTAAAAAAAATATGCTGCAGCTGATGTTGCTAGGGGTGCTGCAGCATTTCTAGTAACAAAAATCAAAAAGCACACAAGACGAGAGACTTCCTTAGTCTGGAAAATCCCTCGTAGTCTAATGCTTTGGTGAAAATGTCTGCCAGTTGATGTTCAGTTCCAATATGCTCAATACTCACAACGTTTCTCTCAACCAAATCTCGAATGAAATGATGCCTGATGTTTATGTGTTTTGTTCGAGAGTGTTGTACTGGATTCCTTGAGATATTAATTACACTTGAGTTATCACACAAAACAGTAAGGACATTACTTTGTAACCCATACTCCTCTATCATCTGTTTCATCCAGAGTAGTTGGGTACAAGCACTACCTGCAGCCACATACTCAGCCTCGGGCGTTGATAATGAGATGCAATTCTACTTCTTGCTGTACCAAGAGACTAGATTGTTGCCTAAAAAGAAACAGCCATCTGTTGTACTCTTCCTGTCATCAGCGTCACCTGCCCAATCAAAATCAGTATATCCAACAAGATTAGAGTTAGTGTCCTTTGTATACCAGATTCCTAAATTACAAGTTCCAGCTATGTATCTAATTATGCATTTAAGTGCTTTTAGGCGAGTCTCCTTTGGATCAGCTTGATAACGAGCACACAAACAGACGCTATACATGATGTCTGGTCGACTCGCAGTTAAGTACAAAAGGATGCCAATCATGCTCCTGTACACAGTGTGATCAACATTTCACTGGCATTGTTCCTTGACAATTTTTGACTTGATCCCATGGGGGTTTCCATGGGTTTGGAATTGTCGAGTCCAAAGCGCTTCACTAGATTTTTTGCATACTTCGCCTGAGATAAGAAAATCCCATCTTTAAATTGTTTAATTTGTAAACCCAAAAAGAACAATAACTCACCTTCCATGCTCATCTCGAAGGTGGTAGACATACTTTTCACGAAGTCTTTGAGTATCTCATCACAGTTAGAACCGAACACAATGTCATCGACATAGATTTGAGCAATTATTATCTTGCAATTGTTTTTGAAAATGAACAGGGTTTTATCAACTTCACCGCGTTTAAAGTTCATTTGAAGAAGATATTGAGTGAGCCTCTCGTACCAAGCCCTAGGTGCTTGTTTTAGTCCATAAAGGGCTTTTTATAGTTTGAAAACATAGTGTGGTTTGTGAGGATCCTCAAAACCCTTGGGTTGCTCAACATATGCTTCTTCATTTAAAAAACCATTTAAAAAGGCACTTTTTATATCCATTTGGTGAGGAGTAATGTTCAAATGACAAGAAATTGCAAGTAGTAATCTAATTGACTCAATTCTAGCTACGGGAGCAAACGTTTCATCAAAGTCTATACCTTCTACCTGAGTGTAACCTTGAGCCACGAGTTTGGCTTTATTTCTTACTATATTTCCCAGTTCATCAGTTTTGTTTCTGAAGATCCACTTTGTTCCAATGACGTTTCCTCCATGCGGTCGTGGTACCAAGTCCCATACGTCATTTTTGGCAAACTGATCCAGTTCTTCTTGCATGGCATTTATCCAATATTCATCGTTAAGAGTTTCCTCTACCTTCCTGGGCTCTATGCTGGACACAAAACAAGAGTAATTGGTTAGGGGACAGCATGAAGCCATACATACCAGTTTCACCATTTTCTTGAAATTGATTTGTTTCTTTCGGGTGCTTCTTTCGTTCAAAGATCCAATGAATTGAGATGTGGGATGATTCTTCTGTATCCTGGAAGATATATCTCTGTCTAGAGATGCAGAGATTATCTCAGCAGATTGGTCTTCATCAGACTCAGAGGTTTCACCATTGGTGTCTGTCTGCGCCTGCGATGTTGGCTCAAGTGTTGCAGCATTTTCAGTAACATTGGGTGCAGTCTCAGATATCTCCCTTGGAGTCAGTAATGGAGGCTCTTGTGAGCTTTGAACAAAATCACCCACATCATCCTCAGCAGAATTCCCCGAGATAGCAGTAAGTTCATCGAACCTAACATTCACAGACTCAAGCATAGTACGAGTTCTTAGATTAAACACCCAATAAGAGTGGCTATTTACTAAATATCCCAAAAAGACGCACTTGTCACTTTTAGAATCAAACTTTGTTAAGTGGGATCTATCATTCAATACATAGCAGACGCAACCGAAAATGTGAAAGTATTTCAGGTTAGGTTTATTTCCAACTAGAAGCTCGTAGGGAGTTTTACTCGTTCCCACCCTAAAGTAGACTCGATTAGAAATATGACACGCTGTATTAAGAGCTTCAGCCCAGAACCTTTTTGCCAGATTTTTTGAAATTAACATGGTTCGAGCCATCTCTTGTAAGGACCGATTTTTACGCTCAACAATTCCATTTTGTTGAGGCGTAATTGGTGAGGAGAACTCGTGAGAAATTCCATATTTATCACAAAAATTTTGAAAAGACGAGTTCTCAAACTCTTTACCCTGATCAGTCCTGATTCGGCCAATTTGCAAGGAATATTTGTTACTGACCCGTTTTGACAATTTTCAAAAACTTTCAAATGTTTCAGATTTTTCTCGAAGAAATTCAATCCAAGTGAACCGAGAGAAATCATCAACAATAACAAAGGAGTATTTCTTACCACCCATACTTTCTATCTCGATAGGACCCATAAGATCCATGTGAAGCAATTCCAGGCATCGAGTGGAGTTGAAGTGTTGGGTTTCTGGATGAGACACCCTGGTTTGTTTCCCTTTCAGACAGTCTCCACACACTGATGGCTTGTTGATGATCAACTTGGGAGCTCCTCTTACTGCTTCTGATTTAACAAGTTTTCCCATCATTTTGTAATTTACGTGACCCATCTTTTGATGCCATAGTTCAGCCTCAGAAGATTGCGCACTTTGACACCAGACCTTGCAGTTTACCTTGTAACATTTATTTGTAGTATGGGTTCCAGTGAGGATGCAGCAATTCTTGTTGTCCAATACTTCACAGGTGTCTCGGCTAAACTTTACGTGAAGGTTATCATCACAAAGTTGACTGACGCTTATGAGGTTGGCCGTAAGACCCTTGACAAGAAGTACATCCTGGAGCTTAGGCAACCCTTCAACATTCAGAGTGCCTTTTCCTAAATTCTCACCATGCGCTCCTCCACCATACTGGACTTTGCCTCCTTTGTGCTGAACAATATTGGTCAAGTGTTCAGTAGATCCTGTCATGTGTCTGAAACACCCACTGTCAAAGTACCATGAGTCCTCAACTCCGGACTTTAGTGAGACATAGATCATGTTGCACTGAGTGTTTTCCTTTTTTACCCATACCATTCTGTTTTTGCGAGTGTTGTTAGTCCTAATGTTGGGACATTTCTCCACTGGCATTATTTTTCTCGAAGGAGAAGTTCTCTCTGAGTTTAGTTTCCTACAGAATGGTCTGATATGGCCTGGTTTGGAGCAGTGATGACAGATGTAGGTACGCTTTCTTRGKTTGTTTTTRCTRSTAGAGACAGATCCTTCYGAGGAKTTATRGCCTTCTTTGACAAATACTGGACTCTGAAAGCCTATCCCATGTCTGACCATGGTCCTAATAGACAAGATTTCATCAAGTTTGGTTGATCCAGTGTTGAGTTTCTTGAGTGTCATCATGGCAGCAGAGAGATCGCCTCTGGTTCTATCCAGCTCTTCCTCTCGTTTGGTCAAGAGAGCCTCTAGATGCAACACCATGGATTGTTGTTCCTTGTCTGCTCGTATCAGTCTCTCATTTTCTTTAGAGAGAGCTTTTACCTTCTGGAGTAGTTGGCACCAATTCTCATACAGCTCTTCGTAAGCAGTGGCAAATTCTTCATCGCCTTCAGTTGTGGTGACAGAGTTGAGACACATAATGTTAGTCAGACTGTCAGTGTCATCCCATACGACACGGGCGCTCATAGCGGCAACTACTTCGGTTTCTTTTAGTTCCTCATCATCTTCTCTATCACTCATGGCGATAAAATTCTTCTTCCTTAGGGTATTTGCACACTCATACCTATAATGTCCAAATCCCCTGCACTCATGACACTGAACAGTGTCCATGTCCTTGGTACTGTTTTGATTCCTTGGTTCAGATTTCGCACTCGACGGTGTTGAATCTCTTCTTTGAAACCTATTGGAAGGTTGTCCTAGAGGTTGAGGAGTGTTGGGTTCAGGTGATGACTTGACATGCATGTTCAGGAGTTTTCTTGAGATGTTCTTTTTCTTCAAGAAATCATTGAATTTTCTGGTGATGAGGGCTATGCCATCTGCATCTAAATTTGCATATTTGGCCTCGTGTGCTATGGCATCAAGGTCAAAGTCTTCATCTTCAGAATCTGGATTAGAGAACAGGGCGATGCTCCTTCCTTTTGGCTGCTTGATATTCTTTTCCATTTCATAGGTCTTTAGTGAGCCAACTAGTTCATCAAACCTCATGAGAGAGGTGTCTTTGGCTTCTTCAATGGCAGTGATTTTCGTATGAAATTTTTCCGTTACAGATCGCAAGAGTTTGCTCACAAGCCTTTCATTTGAAATGGGAGATCCCAGAGATTGACATTCATTTGAAATGTCCAGAAGCTTTGCACTGTAGCTGTCAATGGTTTCATTTTCCTCCATTCTTAGCACTTCAAATTGTGTTTCTAGCATTCTGAGTTTAGTTTTCTGGACTCCTCTAGATCCTTCACAGAAAAGTTGAAGTGCTTCCCATGCTTCTTTGGTCGTTTGTAGGCTGGAGATGATTCTGAATAAGGACACATCTACAAAGCTGTAGATAGCATTCAAGGCTTTAGTATTGGCATTAGAAGTGGCAAGTTCTTCTGCAGTCCAATCAACCTCATTTTTCAAAATGATGTCACCGTCCGGATCATCTCTTCTGAGAGCCTCCCATCCAGTTAGAATTGGGCGCCAGGATCTTTCATCCATTGTTTTGATATATGCTCGCATCCTGATTTTCCAGATTGCATAATTTGTTCCATCCAACACAGGGGGTCGGGTCGCAACGTTCATTGCGTTGTCCATTGTTGTCCTTCAACGTCCCCAGAATATTCACTTAGTAAAGTCAAGTGATCGCTCTTGATACCAATTGATAACTTTGAAGGCTTCAATGACTAGATTGAACGTCTGATGTCAGTAATAATGTTGAAACATTTTTACCAACATATGTACTGAATGACAAAATTAAGCCAAAAATGATTTTTGTCTGTGAGTTAAAGTAACTCACAGAACACGACCGTAGGCCAAAAATATATTACTAGAAATGTTTAGAAATCCCACAAAAAGGATTCTAGAAATATTACAAAAAGAATGAAAAATAGCTGCTCCTAAAAAGGTTCTTCTCGTTCGAACAAGTTGAACTTCGAAGAATACATAAAGATGAAGCAGAAATGATATCTATTGTTTCTGTTTTTTTTTCTTGTTGTATTTAGTGAACTTTCCAAATGAAAAACATCAAGCTTTTGTAGTGCCACTTCTTTGAAGGAGTCCTTGTTCCACACAACAAGGTCTTGATAATTATCTCTTAAGATAACTTAAGAGATAAGGACTCCTATGTCTACTAACATCCCAACTAACACTAGAGTCCTAGACAGGCAAATATACTAAACATACAATTACAATTAATAGGATTAACTTCACGTAATCTAAAATCCTATCAGAAAAGATAGAGAGAGCTAAGGACAATGGTGCCGACCTACAAAAGGTGGCATCACTGATGCTGATGTACCTTAATGAAGTTTTCTTCTTCAACCAAACGTGAACCAACATCTCGTGGTCTATTGTTAACATCTGCTTCGCCATTAAGAAGATTAATGAGTGGAATTGGGCAACGTCCATTATGGAGTTCTTCCTCGAAGCTTGGCAAGGCACAATGAGGATAAGACTACGATTCTAAATGGATGCCTCCACCTGTTGGACTATATGCTTCTGGAGAGAACACAATGTGCCGAGCACCCCGCACCAAGATAAACATTGCGATGCCTTATTTCCTCAAGTGGAGTATATAAGAATTTTCAACAAGAACACGACGGTGATGAATCTAAGGTCGAGGTAAAGATGATATTTTATATAAAGTCTATTTCATTTCTGATTTTTTAAAAAAAAATCTAAATGACAAAAATGTTAATTTGCATAGGGTTTGGAGTGACAAGGGTTGTGGTTGGATGAACAACGAAGATAACCGGTTCTTGCAGATGTTGGGGAGGCGGAAAGACTTGAAGCTCATTAAACATAACTTCTCTGAGTAAGGTTGCATGAAAATTACAAGTACATATAATCTCATTATTGTTTATGGTATTTTTTTTGTCATGGTGATGATCTGATTATAAGTCGTGGTAATATAATTACTGGTTATGGTAATTTTATAATTAAAAGTTTACTAGCTCTATTAATACAAATACCAGTTGTGGGAAGATAATTACTAGTTGTGGTAATTCTGAAATTAAAGGTTTACTAACTTTGGTAATATAATTACTAGTTATGGTTTTGTTACTGTGTTAGATACTATAACTACTGGTTGTGTTAATCAATCATAATCCATTTTAAAGTTTGATTACAAGTCCCTCAAAAACATATACATGACACAAAAATGCGAGATATGATGTGCGATATTGAGCGCTTGCTAGATGAGTTGAATGATATTTTAAAGGATGATAATCGAGACAAAACTACTAACGTTTTAGAGAAGATTCAGGAAAACACTAATCGGTTCATGAAAGTGTATGAAGAAATGGTGTTGCTCTCCGATGCAAAGATCAAAGATATTTTGAATGAAAAGTTTTCGGGCAAGGAAACTATCGGAGCACTGGAAAGAAGGCTCGGAATAAAGTTTCAAGTACCATATATGAAACTCCGAGTACCATACCCACGTGAATGCCGCCTTCCAGCTATCATTGTCCGCCATTTTCACAATCTGTCAAGATCGAGGAAGAGACTGACATGGATGTGGAAGTTCGTACAGAGGCAAATGTGATAGATGACAAGATTAGAGTGCCGAATAGAGAGGTTGAGAAATAAGCTACACCAATTGGGCCTCAGCTGAAGGTTGTCAAGAAATAACCTATCTCGGTAGCCGAGAAGGAGCCCCTGACAATAGTCGAGAAAGAACTTGTACCAATAAATTCAGTACCAATTCTGACGGCCCCATGTGATGTGTTTGTTGTCAACGACCCAAAGATGAGTGATGTCGACTTAGCCAAATTTGATCAATATGTAGAAATGGAATTTGCATCCAAAAACATCGAGACTGGGTCTGTTAAAGATGCCAAGAATGATGGTGTTGATCAAAATAACCGTGCAAAGAGACAGAGGTTGCATTTGCCAAAGACAGAAAAATCGCTGCTGCAACCACACTCTATTGAGAAGAATGTGAAGCGAACCACCAAGGTGCAGCGAAACTGAAGAAATTCGATGTACTCAAGAACCCGAGAATCCAAAACAAAGTAAGCCAGAACCGAAGAATAAGCAAGACTTGAAGACAAAGACAGAAATGACAAAGGAGTCAAAACCAAAAAAGACACCGCAATCGAAGAAGTCGAATCCTAAACCAAAGAAGGAAGAAGAAGAAGAAGAAGAAGAAGAAGAAGAAGAAGAAGAAGTTGGAGCGAGAAAGAAAGTCAATGGAGAATAAAGGGTGAAGAGAATAGCACAAGGAGATGTGTCTGGCATTGAATTCATGAAGAAAAACACATGGAAGTCTTTAGATGATGATTTGAAGAAGCATTGTGCATGATTTTTGAAGGCAAATAGGTAACAATACCAAAAAAAACTTAATAATATAATATATATATATATATATATATATATATATATATATATATATATATATATATATATATATATATATATATATATATATATATATATATATATATATATATATATATATATAAGTCTGAATAGGTAATTACTAATATATTTTTTCATTGTTTTGAAGTCCTATGTACCATGAAGTTCTTAGTGATTTCATGAAACAAGTCATAAACAGGCAAACGATCCATGATATGCTATTGGAGAAGGAAGTGGATATAAATGTAAGCACAAAACATTCATTTTTTTTTTGAAATTACTGGTTGTATTAATCTTATTACTATTTTTGGTAATTATATTACTGGTAATGTCAATTCAGTAAGTTATATTATACTCACATTACTACATGTCTGGTAATATTCTAAATCCCGGCAATACCACTTGTATATTAATGCTTATCATGTTTCTGTGTGGATGGGAAAAAATTTGCAGGCCGTGAATAAGTTGAAATGATAAAGGACTATTAACTTTTTTTAATCTCTGATATGTAATCAATAGTACAACTCACTACATTGAAAAATGCTCAACAACAAAAAGGACAATGTTAGCGGGGAAGAATTTGACATTTAGAAAACACTCACTGATAATATGTGAAAGGAATTTGGCCATTACAACAAAGTGTTTATCCCGATGCACCATGAACAGAGCGATCACTACACCCTGTTGTGTATCGATAATGAAAAGAAGAAAATCTTCCATATGAACTCGAGTGTGAGGCTGAACAAGATAGGTGTGTTCGATGAAGATGACATGTGGCATCAAAGGGGGAGTAACCTAGTAAGTATAAATATAAATCTACCACTACTAATAATAAACTTACCACTCCCGATAATGCTTGCAGAAAGCTGACTTATTGTGTTACTTAATAGGCAAAATTCTTCAAGACCTAGTTAACAAATGTATACAACACCGACCTCTTTATTAATAGTGATAATTCATTTAATAACCGTGAAACCATAATAGGACATGATGGCGATGGTGAATCATTGATCCAGCAGGTGCCGATGAGTAAAGATAAGAAAAGGACAAGACAAGTGATTATTGAGAAGACTTTAAATAGAGACAACTATGAGTTGGCTGAACACTTTACCTATCCCTAGCAAGGAAGTACTTGTGAGTAGAAAAATCATAATCTATGTTTCTTAATTTTCCATGTGATCACTTGTTATGGTAATTTCATTACTGGTTGTGATATCTGATTACTGGTTATGGTAAATCTAAATTAACTTGTTGTTTTTTTTACAGGTTAGATTGCGTTGGATTCATGCTGCATCTCATGGAGTGCTTGTTCGAGGGTGATGCGGACCAAAATGTCCATATGTAATATTATTGGATATATGTGAGTATTTGTGAAAGGCGACCTCATTTCCTGGAGACGGTGTTCCTCTGGGAGGTGAGCGAGGTGAATGGTTTCTTTGAGAAGTGGGCGAGATGGTTTTGTAGAGTATCGACCTGTAGTATGAAGATGAGTTCTCATATAGGGTCGCGACCTCTTGTGTTTTGTGTTGGGTGATGGAGCTCGTTTATGGGCTTAATGTGAGTGGTTTATGGGGTCCTGGCGGACTGTATGGAAAGAATAACGGGCCCAGGCCTATTCTGATAATTTAATTAAGAGGTTTATTGTTTATGGGAACTTAACATATAGGAGAAATCTTAATTCTAAGACAGTTGTGGTATTTAAGGAATTGTAGTGGGAGAAGGTAACCCTGGCTTGGGGAGGACTTCTCTTATATCTATAAAAGGAGGTGCATACCTCTCATTATTGAGGATGATGGCATCGTATCATACTAGCATATCATAATTGCATCTTATATTATTGAAGAGAAGGATTGAGTGTTTTGAACTTGCTTTTGAATTAAGCATCGAAGGGCCTAACGGGCTCGAAATCCGACCCGTTCAAGGCGTTGTTTTCCAGGACTAGCCAGGTCGCCAGGAAATCTGTGGAAAGCTTGGCAGGTCGCTGTGACGTATTCGGAGGCTATTCAGGTCGCTGATCTTTATTTTGAGGTTAGTACACCATATATTTGGTAACCCAACTTTTTGGACTTATCAAATTGGCGCCTTCTATGGGAAAAAGGGACATCGAGTCCTTGAGCGAAAGACGTGAGGTACACAATTTTCGTAAGTCTAAAATCTGACTGTGCTATGAATTTGAAAAATTGTTTTCTATCGTTTCAACCGTTAGATCGTGTTGAAAATTTCAAAAAACTTCAAATACCTTTTGAATTACGTTTTGAACGGTGGAGATCGGGTGTTATGGTCCGAGTAAATATATATAAATTTTCGAGTGAAGCAGAATTTATTTTCGGGAAATTCTGCGCAGCGTTTTTCAAAATACGATTGTGCATAATATAACCGTTGAATCAAGTCGAAAATTGGATATGTTATTCTAAACATATTGATGTTAAATCTGGACGGTGGAGATTCGAATTTGAGATCAGAAAATGTTTATAATGAATTTTGAACAGAGCTGATCCTGTTTCCCGAAAACTATTTGTCTAGTTTCTTTCAAAAACTAAATTATGCGCAACCAATTCGATTGGATGGGGTTGAATTTTGGATATGATATGTATGATATATAGTGGTTAAATATGAATAGTGGTGGAGATCAGGTTTTGAAGATTTGTGAGCACGAGTAAGGGTTGGAATGCATGCTTTTTATTTATTGATTATATTTATGATCATGTACTAACGGACTGAGTGCATGTCTATTTGTTTAGTTTGTATTGTTTTTAATCTTGGTTATTAAGGGTTAACTTATATGCCTGGAATATAAACCGAGAATTGTCAATACAAATAAATGCGAGGAGGTCGCGTGTCAAAATATTCAAGGTCGATTTACTTTGTTGCTCGGAGTCTAAGACGATGAGGTCGCGTATCAACTGAACACAACAAGAATTGAGATAAGTATTTATGTTCTTTTCGATGTGTTTAAAGGATGATTGTATGGTATGATTATATGATCTATATGGTTAGTTGTGGTAAATCAGATTATTTGATTTATTATCGAGAATTGGCATCTGATTAGGTGGTTCTTTATGGCTTAATTGAATATCTTAATGTGATATGTCGATATGTGTTGGTTTAAAAAAAAATTACGTGTGTACTGTACTTGTGCGTATCAAGTTATTTTGTCCAATTGTTGGTTTATTGGGAGGTTTATTGGAACTGGTAAGATAGAGTAGAGCTGATATATTTATTATGTGTTAATTAAGAATTTTGAAAAACAAATTGTATGGAAGAGATTATAATTACAATGGGCCAAATGCAGAATTAGTCCACTAACTTTGGGCAGTTGGGGATTTTAGTCCACCAAATACACGGGTGGCGATTTTAGTCCACTAATTTAAAAGAAATCGCACATTTAGTCCATTTCTGACCTGAAATTTGAATTTTGGCCGGAAATTGGATTTTGACCCGATTTTTGGGGATTTTGACCGGCCAACATGGGACGGGTGGCGATTTTAGTCCACTAATTTAAAAGAAATCGCACATTTAGTCCATTTCTGACCTGAAATTCGAATTTTGCCCGTAAATTGGATTTTGACCCGATTTTTGGGGATTTTGACCGGCCATATAAAAATTAATAATACCACGTGGGTATTTATTAAAACAAATATAATAAATTAAAGTAAAAAAAAACGAAGAATCCGCTCGTGAGTGCTCAGACCGGAAGTCTCGACTAAACCGGCTTCTTCTAGGGATAAGAAACTTTGCCGTTCGGTTTTTTTCTCACCGCCATCGCTGCCGGATTTTACCGCGAGATTTCTTCTCCGGCCGGCTGAGATGCTAATCCGATTCTTATTGGCAAAAATGTGAGGTTTGACGACGGATATTAACTGATAGCTTCCGGCGTGAGGTTTGATTGCGTTCATACTCTTTTTTTTCTAGTTTGTTTTTCTGAATTCGAATGATTAGGAGGTTTATCTCTGGGTTCGTGTGCGTGTGGTTCAAAATTGAAATGCCAACTTTACCTTAAAAAGTACAGAGATGATGTCTCCCAAGTCTTCTTCATTTTTTTTACTTTATTTTATTAATTTTGTTTTAATAAATACCCACGTGGCATTATTAATTTTTATAATTAAAATAAAAATTAAGTCAGCACATATGTGGCATGTTGGCCGGTCAAAATCCCCCAAAATCGGGTCAAAATCCAATTTTTGGGCAAAATTCAAATTTTAGGTCATAAATGGACTAAATGTGCGATTTCTTTTAAATTAGTGGACTAAAATCGCCACCCGTCCCATGTTAGCCGGTCAAAATCCCCAAAAATTGGGTCAAAATCCAATTTCTGGCCAAAATTCAAATTTCAGGTCAGAAATGGACTAAATGTGCGATTTCTTTTAAATTAGTGGACTAAAATCACCACCCGTGTATTTGGTGGACTAAAATCCCCAACTGCCCAAAGTTAGTGGACTAATTCTGCATTTTGGCCTTACAATGGTTCAAACAATTTCATGCAAGCCACAAATCCTCACATGGGTTCTTTGCATAAATAATACTTTTCTAAGTTTTGTCGTGATGAGATTTATGGATTTGCTCCATCACGCGCCTGTTGTGGTGAGTGGAGTATTTATAATAAAGTTTTTGGAGTGATGGTTTATTACCTGTTGAGATATCATCTACTTAATTTTAGAGACGTGTGATATGGACTATTTGGTATGTGATATTGATTATTTGGTATTATGCTATTTATTGAGGAAGTTACCTTTTCGGTGTTACTATTCTTTGGGGTTTAATATATATAAATTTTGTGTACTTTTATCGATAGTAGATGTTTGATGTATTGATCCCGAAATTTATTTTCGCATGAGATTTGGATGCTGATAGGTCGGCAGATTAGGGATAAGGATGGGGCTCTAATTCTTCTCTAATTATTTGGACTAATATCAGTTGATTTAGATGGTTTATTTTATTTATATGGATTATTGTTATTGTATGGGGTTTTGTATTGATTTTGGTTTCAAGGGTTGATTTATTTTGCGCCCCGAAATCTGAGGCAAGGAGGTCGCGTATGAATCAAACGTGACAAAATCATCAAAAATCAAGGGAACAAGACCGTTGTCCAGTTTGTTCCTCGAACAGGGAAGTTGATTCTAAAATTTTAATGGTCTATTATTTTCATGGTGTTATTGATCAGGATATTATTTATCCAGTGTGATGATCTTTTGCTACGTACACGGCTTATATAATTGGGAGACCTCCGGGTCGATTTGAGGAGCTAAGTCAAAGTCTCTTCTAAATATTAACTTGAGTCGGTTAATGAGGTGAATGGGCCTGGAGGCACTCAAAGGAAAAGATAAGTTTTCTATTATTTGACTTGGTGGATGTATCTTTTGCATATGTTAGCCTGTTTGCTCGATTGTATTGGTCCAATCGTATGCGTGTGACATTCATGTTCTTTTGGTATCACGCAATTAA
This sequence comes from Phtheirospermum japonicum, assembly GCA_014905375.1. Lineage (NCBI taxonomy): Eukaryota > Viridiplantae > Streptophyta > Magnoliopsida > Lamiales > Orobanchaceae > Phtheirospermum > Phtheirospermum japonicum. Next base: position 1,281,931 of record BMAC01000286.1, on the reverse strand, counting down.
TTATGAATTTGGATAAGGATTAAAATTTGTAATTACTAGGATAATTATGCTTGGGGCTTTTAATTGGATTTGAGTGCTTGGATATATTTGGATTAATGTGCTACTAATGTTTTTGTTTAGAGTGGAAGATGGATTCATGTGGTTTAACACTTGGTTGGGGAGTACTTATTTGATTTTATATGGATATGCTTATATTTTTAGAGATAAGTAAGTTGAGTTTTGACTAAATATTAAGTGTTTATTAACTCACAAGGTACTTGGATGAGTAGGATTATGAAAACACACTAAGAATTGCTTACTCTTGCACATTCCCGTATGAAAATACTGCACTGCCACACTTCAGTACAATGGTCATAACTCACTGTTGGATGATCCTTTTTGCGATCCGATTTTTTGTTGGAAACTAGACTTGAAGGGCTTTCCATTAATATATAGTTTGTTCTCTAGTTCATTATCTATTAAAGCAGTTTAATCTTCAAAGTCGGTATATGTGCTGAGAATTCTTGTGTCAGTTTTGTTTGATCCTATATGGCTTGATGATGATATGATGTTTGTGGTTGTGGGAAAGGGAAACATTTGATTATTAAAATAATTTTGGATTAACATGTTATTGGCGCGAGTAAGGTTGCGATATTCAGATGATATTTCCTATGATTATGCTAACGGATTTGGGTGCGGGGCCAGCTTAGTTCGTATTAATTTAAGGTTAATTTGTGGGTTGCCCGACATGTAACTCGAAGATGAGTAAACTAATGCGAAGAGGCAGCACGCTTTGAAGAGTTTATACTGGAGTATTTACCGCGAGCTGAAAACACTCAGGCTGGTCAGCTCGCTCGGATAGCAGGAGCACTGGGGACTTGGGATACCCGGGAAGTCACTTGAAGAAGTATTATGCGTAGAGGGCGGATCGTTGTGTGCGGGGGAAGCTATCTCTTGACTAGAGTGTGTTTCTCCCGCACGAGTTGGTTGTGATGGGAAAGTGTTTTATGCGAGCTGTTGTGTTGTTATGGCGGAGGAAGCTATCTCTTGACTAGAGTGTGTTTCTCCTGCACGAGTTGGTTGTGGTTGGAAAGTGTTTTATGCGAGCTGTTGTTATGGCGGGGGAAGCTATCTCTTGACTAGAATGTGTTTCTCCCGCACGAGTTGGTTGTGGTTGGAAAGTGTTTATGCGAGTTGTTGTGTTATTGTGGCGGAGAAGCTATCTCTTGACTAGAGTGTGTTTCTCCCGCACGAGTTGATTATGGTTTGGAAGGGTTTATGCGAGCTGTTGTGTTATTGTTGCGGGAGAAGCTATCTCTTGACTAGAGTGTGCTTCTCTCGCATGAAGCTTACGTTTTGAGATATATAATAAATGAAGTTTTGTGAGCTATTTTGTCCTCTATATTTAGTGGTTGAGATGTTTGACTTACATGTTTTTGATTGAATAAGTGTTTTATGCGAGTTAAACGCTCGACTTACATGTTTTTGATTGAATAATTATTTTATATGCGAGCTGAATTTAGCTTTATTGGATTGTGTATAAGTCATGGTTTGACTATTCTTTTGAATCTCATGGTCTTATGAGGGTATGAAGTGTGAGTGTGATTGATTACAATTCGTGCGACCTATGTGCGAGTCAGGTTTATTTGGCTAATATGGGTTAACGAGTTTATTTGGTTGATTCGAGTTTATTTGGTTTAGTTTATTTGATATGGATTACTTGATTAATTTGGTTTGGTCTGATTATTTGGTTAGCATATGGGGGACTTGCTTGTTTATCTGGCATTTACTTTAATATATTTGGAATACTTGGTTGCATTAACTTGGAAGACTGAGTCGTTTTCTTGGTCATATGTGGTTTAATATGGATTTTGCTTGCTTTGATATACCAACTTGTATCAGTTTGGCGATTGTTTTTGTGGAGTGGGCTGACGCTTTTAGGTCAGCGATGATTTTTTGGGTGCAATGGTTTTCTGACCGACCTATTTTAGGTCGATGATACCTTTGTGATTTATGGTTTTATGGATTTTTGTGCCTTTATGGTTAATGCAATCTTGGGCCTTGATGGGCTATTATGGACTATGATTGTATTCTCTTGTACTATTGTGCTCGATTATAACATCAGGCTGCGGAGGGAAGGCTGTATGGTTTTAGGCCGTCAGGTATGGGTCTGGGGACTCGACTTGGGGACTCGCAGGTATGTCTTCTTGAACGATGGGCGAGCTCAGTGAGCTGATTTTTTGGAGGTCGCGGTTTTATGTGGTAAATTCTTATGGGATGATTGATGTTATATCTCGGTATGTTGAGCTAGGTTATTCTAGAATTGTGGTTTAATGGCGAGGTGATTTATGTGTGTTTATGCTTTGTTTGTTGATGATTGTTCCTTTAATTTTCTATTTTACATGTCCTACCTGATTTCGTACCTCAATCAACTAGAACATGGGGGACTAGCTGATGCGGACCAAAATGTCCATACGTAATATTATTGGATATATGTGAGTATTTGTGAAAGGCGACCTCATTTCCTYGAGAGGGTGTTCCTCTGGGAGGTGAGCGAGCTGAATGGTTTCTTTGAGAAGTGGGRYAGCTGGTTTTSTAGAGTAMCGACCTYTAGTATGAGGATGAGTTCTCATATAGGGTCGCGACCTCTTGTGTTTTGTGTTGGGTGATGGAGCTCGTTTATGGGCTTAATGTGAGTGGTTTATGGGGTCCTGGTATGGAAAGAATAACGGGCCCAGGCCTATTCTGATAATTTAATTAAGAGGTTTAT
>BMAC01000286.1:1260401-1271409 GCA_014905375.1 Phtheirospermum japonicum | reverse complement strand
TATAAGTCTAGAGTGCTACAGCCCAAATGCTAGTGATGATTGGGGATCAATATTGTTCACACAAAAATTAAAAACTTTGTTTTTGATGTTGTTGCATACCGTTTGCCAACGAGGCCGATTCAATGACTGAAGATGCACAAAATGCGTTGCGTTGAACCATGGAGACATACTCAAAAGTTATAAGCTCGTCTTCATCTGCCTAATTACATTAGCAGAATTCTCGAACCTCTAGCATCTAGGTGTGCAAAGCTTAGATTCAAGACACTTATAGAAGATATAATGACCACTCGCATTTTATATATTTGCAAGGAGGGAGGTCTACTTGGATTCAGAGGCCCTTTCAGCCTTATGTTCTATTTCTCAAGGGGATATGTGTTGGGCAATAACATATCTACAAGGTGTTGCTCGCTTATTTCGATCTTCAATTTCATCTAAAGACCTTATAAGTGTGTCCGGTGTCATCCTTGAGAACGTTGTGCAGGCTCTATTTTCTGTTTGTAGGAGTCGTAGTTTTGACTCGCAGATAAGGAAGTGAAAAATGCAATTGCCAAAGGACCTAGTTTCTCAGATGCTATCTTGGATGTCGCGTGTGATTGTTAAATTGGATGATATATCTAATGACCAGAAAGTAAGAATATTCATAGTGGATGAAAGTAATTTTTGCTTACTAAATGTATATTATAAGTAGAAAGTTATAATAATTTTTGTCGATACTTTAACTACACATTTGTGTAAAATACAAAATAAATACCATAATAATGTGATACTTTAACAATATTTCGTGATACTATAACATTAATTTGTGATACTTTATCATCCTACTAAATAAAAAAAAACTTAAAAGTTAAAACAAACCATAGATATCAAAAATATGAGATACTCCCATTATATTTTGTGATACTTTAACTACATAACTACATTTTGTGATAGTTTAACAACCAATTCTAGAAAATTATGAAATATAAAACATAGAAATCAAAATATCTTACCGTTATGATACTTTAACCATATAGTTTTCCACTTTAATGACTTTTTATGATAGTTTAACTACCTATTAATTATAAAAAAAAAATAGATATTAAAAATAAGAATATGTGGTTCTTTAATCTTGTTTGTGATATTTTAAGTACATAGTGTAGATTTGAATGCACCGAATATTTTCACCATATTTTGTTGTATTGCTAACAACATTTTGTAATACTTTAACAATCTATTGTAACAAAAACATAAATGTGAGAAAAAAGAGAACTCTTATCAAAAAATGTGATACTTTAACTATAATGTTCGATACTTTAAAACATTATATACACACACACACACACACACATATATATATATATTATATATATATATATAATATATATATATATATATATATGTGAGTGTGTGTGTAAAACAAAAAAAATGCCATAATAATATGATACTTTAACTATATCTTGTGATACTATACCATTATTTTGTGATAATTAAACATCTTACAAAAAAAAAAAAATTAAATGTGAAAACAAAACATAGATATCAAAAATATGTGATACTCTAACTATATTTTGTGATAATTTAACTACATTTTGTGATACTTTAACAACCATTTCTAAAAATTATGAAATGTAAAACATAGAAATCAAAATATCAGAAAGTTGTGATACTTTAACCATAAAGTTTGATATTTTAATAACTTTAATGATACTTTAACTACCTATTAATTATAGAAAAATATAGATATTAAAAAAAAGAATATGTAATGATTTAATATGTGATGCTTTAATATTGTTTTGTGATATTTTAAGTACATAGTGTGGATTAGAATGCACTGAATATTTAAATTTTCTAATTTAAAAAATGATTAAGACAAGAAAACTAGCTATAAAATTAAGAAGACAATCATAAAAGTAATCCCAACATTTCACATAGCTAATCTCCATTTTCTTATCGATGTACAATATTTGTAAATATGAAATATAAATTTGTAAGTAAAACATACATCCTATTTACGAAAAAATATACATAATTCCTCACTCACCTGAAAATCAACCAAGGCATTGCACTGCCATGTCTCGAGCCTTCGCTTCGTTTGCTACTCAAACAAAACCGCCTGGTGAAGAAATTTAGTGGAGACCTTCCTCACTCTCATAAAACACCCCAAAAGAATAGTTTCACAAATTTTATTCGCTAAGGTCCTCTGCTTACCACTTCATAGTCCTGCTCGCGCGCAAGATGACAGACCATAGTCACTCTAACGTCCCACTTCCCAAACAGGCTCACAATGATTCTAAACTTGGTGGAGAGTTGTTTCATGTCTCAAGGAACTTCCCTTAAGAAAATTTTGGCAACCCCAACTTTGTAATTGTGTCAACTCATGGGACGACAATAACATCACTAAACTAACACAAATTCGAAAATCAAAACGCAATGAGTATCATTATTTTCAATTATAATGCACAAATATTATATATATGATTTGGATCATGTAAGAACCAATCCCCTGTGTGGGAACTAGGAACCAACATGAGCCATTAGATCAAATCTAATGAATGGTCAAGACATTATATATTAATTATATAATAAACTAATTATTATAATAAAAAGGTCATAATTGTCAATACCTATATTATCCATATATAACACACAATTAATTATGTTAATTATACCATAATCTTATTCTTATATAATTTTCCAAACTTCACGATTCCTTCTTTCCAAAATTAATATAATATCTCCTCTGAAAATAAAGATTAGTTCTTTCCGAAATTAGTTTCGTTAATAATTATTACAATAATTAGCTTAATTACACAATCAGCCTAATTAATATATTCTTTCCGAAATTAGTTTCGGTTATGTATGATACTACTATTGTTCAATCTCTTTAAGTTAATAATAAAATGTACTTAAAACAATGTGCAATTCTTGCCTCAACATAGTGCTATTTTTACAAATATGTATTGCTAATGTTATCCATATACGGTGCTATTATTTTCAGATTTTCACTTGGAAATATTGCGTGGGCATGTAGTGCTAATATTAGTTATCTAGAGTGCTACTTTTTTTTTTTTCAAATCTGGAGTGCTACTATTATCTTTATTTTTACTTTAGAAAATGATGTTATTTGTGTGCCACGCTTAGTGCTGATTTTTACTCATTAGAGACATGTAGTGCAATGTCAACGAACAAAGAAAATATTGCTCAAATTGTGAGAGTAAACAAACATAATTCTATTTCTATGAATAGTTATATTATGAAAATCTATTGTTGAAAATAAAACTATATAAGACATCAAAACTGATGGTTAAAAATAAAAAGTTCAAGTTTTAGACTTTGTCGGAGCCTTATTGGTTTTTAAAAAAAATGCAGGGGAGGCTATTAATATAGTCATTCATAATCTTGTCCCACCAGTGCTTGCCTCTATCTTTCCTAATCTGGCTATCTTTCTTGTGTAATGTCCAAGAAGTAGGCCAATACAGTGGCAACAAAGGCTTCTGAAGAAAATGGGACGTTGATAATGTCGTTGAACCATCGGCCTGACGTGTGAACTGCCCATATCCTTGAATAGCAGTGTACTCGTTAAAGTACTGAGGCACCGACAAGCCCAGGAATACCGAAAACCCTAATATGAACTTGGTCCTAAAACTGTTCAGGTTACAGAACTGGAGAAAACTCAAACCAGCACCACCAACATAGGCAAAGAAGAGGCAGTACAAAGCGGCCACAATAGGTGTTGGAATTGAAGCAAAAAATGGCTCCAAATTTCCCAAGAACGGAAAAGAAAAGCATGAATCCAGCAGATATTTGTACTACTCTTCGACTGCCGACACGAGTCAGTGCTAATAGGCCAGCATTTTAAATAGATACAGATGATCCATTACCCGTCCCGAACAATCTGGATATTTTTATTACAGGCACTAAGAAGCAACAAAAATTGCTAATTTAATTTTAACTGGGATTCAGTCTGGTGTGTAGTTTTGGCATATGTTTGAACATCAATTAGTGGTTGTACATCTTTTTTGTGGGGATTGAATTCCTGCTTATGAAAATCCCAGAAAAATACACATCTAAACATCATTTTAAACAACCAGGGGAAAAAACATGGTAAAATTTACATGTCCAAACATAATAAATATTAAAAACTTGTTTGTTTACCTTATAAAAAAGAAAAGAAAAGAAAAAAATAGCTTGGCTGAACAACAACAACGGAATTTCAGATTTTCAAGTACGTACTCGAAACAAACCTTGACTGAATGAACCTCTAAGCTCCTTCACAATGTCATTGTTCAAGACGGTGTCCCAAACAACTTTATCAGACGACAACGTGAACACCATTCTCTGTACATTTCAGAAAACACATATACTCAAGAAATTAATCTGAAAAAAAAATTAGTCGATAGAGAGATAAAGCACCTGTATAGAAGGTTCACTTTGCAACAAATGGAAGACATCATAAACTCGATCGGACCAATAAAGGCTGCAACATTCTTGAACTGCGGATATTCAGTGATGGTTCGATCCAATCGGCCTCTAACTCGGAAGATGAAGAAATTATCTTCTCAAATACCTCTGTTTTATTATCTTCTCAGCCCCTTCCACAACGCCCGCACGCCTTCGCTCCTGTAGATGGTGGTGCCGTAGTGGATTATCCCCTTGTACGAACCGGTCCTTTGTATGTTTTTGTCAACCGCAACCAAAAATTGTAATAGCACCAACATACAATCACTTTAGCAACATGTACTACTAATCTTTGCATCTTATTATAATCATTATAACAATGGTGTAATTTGTATTATTCATTAATACCTAACGACCAATGTTATCATGATTACTGTGATTTTGAAAACCTACTTACGTGTGTCAAACAACCAAGAGAAAAATTAAGAAATAAGTGACAACAAACACTATTTAGTATCATAGACTATTTTTAGCATTATATTACATAAGCACCAACACAAAACAACTTTAGCATACTCATTCTATTTTTAGCATTAAATAAAATTAGCATTACTTAACAAGAAATTAGCAGACTTACATAAACAAAATTAGCAGACTTACAGTTATAAACAAAAAGACTTACAGCTATAAACTAGCATCACTTAACATGAAAATTAGCAGACTTACAAAATTAGCAGACTTACAGTTACATTTAAAAATAAAACTAGCATCACTTTCACTTAACAAGAAAATTAGCAGACTTAAAGACATAATTAGCATCGTACCCCTTATGCAACACCTCTCTCGCCCTCAGAACCCGAGCACAATCCCTCATCTATCTCCTCTCAGTAGACGAGAAAATCCAGCAGCTTTCCAACAAGGCCTCTGCCGTCCCTCGGCTTGGAATCCCGCCGTACGAGTGGTGGTCGGAGTCTCTCCACACTATCGCCGTCAACGGCCCCAGCGTCTCTTTCTACGGCCCCGTCAAATCCACCACTGGATTCCCCCGGGTCATCCTCTCCGCCGCCACCTTCAACCGGAGCCTATGGTCGGCGGTGGCTATAAGGTTGTTTACCTGGGATAATTACCCCATGTTTTTGTTGAGAAACACCTGGGATTTTTTTGACTTCTGATTTTGAGGATAAATGAGAATGACTTTAGGGTCGGAAATGGCCACTATTATAGCAGACTTCGGTTGTTTTTCGAAATAGTCGCGATTGATTTTAGGAGTTGATCTTCAGCTGATTTTTTGGGATATGATAAATGTAATGGATGCCCTCTTAATATCAAAAAATAAGCCTGCATATCATTAATATACCATACCTTATACAGAGCAATTAATTAAAATTATTTGATCATTATTTGATCAACTAATATTAACGACTGAGATTGGTTCTCAGTTCCCATACGAAAAGATTTCCACAAGATCTCACTATATATATATATATATATATATGTGTGTGTGTGTGTGTGTGTGTGTGTGTGTGTGTGTGGTTGGGTTCAAATGGAAACATGTTAATATATGCGAACCTCGGGACTCATCTTGACCATTAGATTAGATAATCTTGATGGTTGAGATTATGACATGTCAGCATGGTAATAATTTAAAAAAAATCTATTAAATAATTAAAAAGGGTATTTTGGACATATAACGACGTTTATGAAGAGCACTAAATTGCTTTTTAAAAAGCACAACGGATATATAACTGCAAATTCAAAAATTTATAATAAAACTCAAATCTTCAACGAACCATAACTTTTTTAATTTTTATTCATTTTTAATGAAATATATATCAAATTAATCACATTCTCAAGATCTACGATTTAAAATACATATTGCATATTTAAAAATGTAAAAATAAATAAATATAATTAAATTTAAAAATCTGAATATTAAAAGCATTGTATATGACTATTTATAGCACTAAACAAGTCTTCGTGCTTTTTTTTTATGTTGGCAGTGCTAGTTTATTGGAGTGCTTTCTTAATATTGTTGCGCTGCTTTTTTTACTACACTACCATTGCTTTTTATTTTTCAATATCACCACTGTCCAAATCCAAGTCGCCGTCCGACGAACCAAACTCAACCAAAATCGGCCAACAAAGACAGCCGCATCACCGTCGCCACACAGTGCCCCTGCCAATTTCTCCCAAAAGCACCGGGGTATTCCTTCAAAAAGCAACGGGGCCCCAATTCAAAAAGGCGACGTGCCCCTGCCAATTTCTCCCCAAAGCACCGGAGACACCATCAACAACACATCGCCAACAACCATCAACACCATCGCCATCACCCATCAACAACCATCACCCAAAACGGTGATAGCCTGCACTAGTCGCCAACACCACCGGAGGCCCCCCCCTCCCCAACACCACCGTCCGAAACCACAACCAAACCCGTCCGTCCCAACCCACCACCAGGCGCACCCCACAATCGAAATGCGAAACCCGAAGTCAAGCCCGACTCAGCCACAAAACGGCCATTTTCTAACCGCCCAATCGCCGCTGACGTGACAAAACGCGAAACCCGATGGATCTTTATTTATTTATTATCATAAATTCATATAGGTAAAATGAATAAAAGAAAGAAKTATATGTAGTATAGCATTCACTACTGATACAATAAATACTTWTTTCTCCTTGTCAGCAACTGCTACAAAAGCACGAGACATGACAAAATAGGAAAAGTTGGAAGGAAAAAAAAGGAAACATAACAAAAAAAAAAACAATAAAGAAAGAAAAATGAAAWTATCCCTTATTGGTGGTAAGTCTACTATATAACTAAATGCAATTCTTGCTTGCCTTCAATATCTTTAGATCGCCCCCTCTGGAAAGATTCATAAAGAGAKGAAGAAAATAAAATTACATTGGCTTACATGAATCATGAACAAACACATATTTAAGAAATTAATCATATATGTATAGCTTACAAAAATCTCTAGGTGTTTGGCATTTCAAACACTCCATCCTGTTCGCATAATTGTGCATGCCGCATCCATACCTACCATACATAATGAAGAAATATAGGGGTTACATCATCACAAACAAAATTACATATGTAATTTGCAAGAGAATCAAAATAAAATTAAGATGAACAACCTGTTGCAAATCCAGTCACCATTTTTCTAGCCCGGAATAGCATCGCATGCATATCCCGAATTAGATGCCATGATCCCAGCAGCACCATAGCCGTAGTAATCTTTGGATGCACAACATTTGTAGCAGCTATTTCGGCTGGCATAGTTATGGGCCCTTCCGCCCAATCGCCACTGTTGGAGTCGCCTCACCTGCAAACGCCGCCGCCCGTTTCGCCGAGCGGTCCAGTCGAACCGCGGCCCCATCACAAACCATTATCGAACCACCACCTTCAGTGCCGATTCCAATCGCAACCTGGAGACCCCCACGCAGTCGAGTCACCGTCGCGGAGAGACGTTCCGAACCACCGCCGTGGTAGAACCAAAGGAAAGTGTGCAACCGGCGCCGATTTCAGAAATCGGAAAAGAAGATCGCCCGGGCCCAGAGAGAGAGAGAGAGATAGAGCGATGCCTGAACGCCGCCGCTCAATCGCCGACGCCATTCGCCGTTGCCGATTTTTGTTTTGGGAGAAAGAGAGTGTGCAGTCGGCGCCGATTGGGGGAGAAAACAGACGGGTTTCAGAGATGGTGGAGAAAGAGAGGCTGAGTTCTAGAATTGTGATTGGGGGAAGGTATTTAATGTGATTAAGAGCTTTGTAATTACATAAAGGCCCTTGTCCTTCTATATTTATAATTTAATAAACTTAAAAAATAGAAAAAATCTGATCTACAGAAATTATTAGATCTAAGGCCTAGATTGGTCCCTAGGTTCGCATATATTGACGTGGGTTTCATTTGAACCTAATCCTATATATATATATATATATAATATATATATATATATATATATATATATATATATATATATATATATATATATATATATATATATATATATATATATATATATATATGTCGTGGAATCGGGATCGATTGATCTAAACGAAGAAGAGAAAAAGGGTGCAATGAAATGAGTCGAAAAAGGCACAGGTTTCACGGGCTGGAGGCTAAAGGGGAGGATTGGGTCTGATTGTAGGCAGGGAGATGGGCCGTTGCAGTTGGGCCTGGGAAACAATATGCAGGGTCCAAATATAATTAATTAAGGCTTGGAGTTTAGTTGTTATATTGAAGCCCAATTAAAAGGGCATTAGTGTAATTTAAATTGTGGTCCCAAACCATGCAGTTAAATTGTAGGAAAGTGCACGAGAAATGGAAGCTTGAAGATTACAACAATTTCGTCCTTCCCTGTTTCTCTCTCTACTGCTTCATCTTCTCCTCTCCCAAACTCTATCAATTTCATTAATTACAAAGCATTAATCCAGCCAAATAATTACAGAAAATTACCAAAAAAATAGGAAATCCGGCTAGCCCATAACAATTGGTACCAGAGCCATCGATCCTCGGACATAGCTGAGATCACCCGATTCAAGGATCTTCAAGAAGCTCAAAAGAGACTGGATCAAATTCTGCAAACTGAATCCCAGAAAAGGGAGGCTTCATAAATGAAACTGCAAGAATAGATTTCAGAAATTAATTCTGAAATAAGGGCCCAAATCACACATATCAGAACAGATATTATGGAACAAACTCAGAACTTTACCAGCAAACTTGAACATCTCACTGCTGCTTTAGCAACCATTCAGATGCAGATCCTCAACCCAGAAAAAGGAAGGAACTCAGCTGAAGGGGAATCCATCTTGGGCAGACCCTTCTCCACACCTGCAAATGAAATGGGGTACAGCTCAAATACAGGCAGCAGGTCTAAAGCACAGATTGAATACCCAGGTAACCATATGACAAGTCAGATGCCTAAAATTGATTTTCCTCGTTGTGATGGGACACAACCTAGGTCATGGATATTAAAATGCAATGGGTATTTCAAATTAGTGCTAATGATGTCTGATGCACAGAGGGTTACCCTAGCTGCCATGTACTTTGAGGGCAAGGCAGCCCAATGGTACCAGAATTTCAACCACAACATAGGTGACATGACATGGGCTCATTCTTTAGATATTATTTCAGCCAGATTTGAACAGCTTAAGGAGACAAAGATAATTGCAGAATTTAATAAGCTCAAGCACACAAGTTCATATATAGACTATGTAGAAAAGTTTGAGGAGTTGAAGGCTTGTATGTTGCTCTTAAACCAAGGATACTTAGAGGAATATTTTGTGGCCAGTTTTATAAGTGGGCTGTCAGAAGAAGTCCAGGCTCTTATCACCATGTTTGAACCCTCTACCTTGCAATAAGCCATTGATTTGGGCAGGAAACAACTGATTACCCTAGATGCTATTACAAGAATAATTAAAGGATCTACTAAGCACTTCAGCCCTTCTACCCTAAAGGATGCAGACAGTTCCAATCAGGGCAAGGTAATCACTAATTTCAATCAAAGGCCTCCTACCAAACTACTAACTACTGGGGAAATGGCAATCAGGAGAGAAAAGGGGTTATGTTATAATTGTGATGAGAGGTTCACCCCAGGCCACAGATGCAAGACCAGGATAAACTACATGATCATGACAGAGGAAGAAGAGCTGTCCTATTTGAAAGAGGAGGAACCAGAACCACCTAATAATGTTGAGTTGATGGAGGAAGTGCAAATGTCCATTAATGCTATCACAGGAGAAGATGGGGTCACCACAATAAGAGTGTGGGGAAAGGTGGGTGACCACAAGCTGCATATCCTCATAGACTCAGGTAGCACACTCAATTTCATACAGGAAGGAACAGCAAAGAGGTTAGGATGTAGGCTAAGCTCAGTTAAGCCTATATTGGTGAAGGTTGCAAATGGGCAGAAGATGGTTAGCACTCAGGGAGTTAAGGATTTCAAATGGGAAATGTAGGAACACCCCTTCACCTACTCCTTAAGACTGTTGCAGAGTGAAGGTTATGACCTAATCTTGGGAGGTGACTGGCTAAAGTCTTGTACCCCTGTAGAATTGGATTATGCTCACATGACTTTCACCGTCACCTTGGGAACTAAGAGGGTCAGGATACAGGCTGCCACCTCTATCACTAAATGAAGGTATATTTCAGGACCCTCTTTGTACAAGATGATACATGAGGAGCACTGTGATCAGATTGAGGAGCTGTACTGGATTACTATAGACAAACAGGATCAGAAACCAAACCCTGCAATGTCTGAATTGCTGAGCAAGTATACAGATGTATTTGAGGAACCTAAGGGTCTACCCCCTATGAGAGTCATTGAACACCAGATTATCCTTAAACCTAACATGTTCAACATCACATCCAAGGTAGGATCGAGTTTGTTCATGTTAAAGTTCACTATGAACTGTTCATAGGAACTTGGAAGAGACAGTAGGATCAAATCCACCTGCAACTCAGAAGGAAGTACCACGTCTAAGTTCACCAGCTTCTCAATGAGTGTTATCATCTTGAGAATGTGCTCGTGGACTGAAGCCCCTTCACGCAATCTCAAGGCGACTAACTCCTTCGTCGCTGCGTACCTACACATAATCTAACCGTTGGTAGAAGGAAAGAGAAAGAACGACAAT